>WYDI02018527.1:0-40854 GCA_009867235.2 Psittacus erithacus
ATAACCTGGGCAATAGTGTCCATTGCTAAGTCCACCCCTCGATCATGAGTCCACCTGTATGTTGCATCTCTGCCCTGGGGGCCTGAAGTGTCATGGGCCCACCAGACTCGAAATAATTTGCCCCCCTCCGCAGCAGTTTCTGCAGCTTGTCCCTGGAGACTCCATACAGCTGCCTTCCATCTCCAATGCTTCCAAAGCACTGGAAGGGCCCAGTGGACTAGATACTTGCAGCTGCTGGAGTGCAGCCATGAAGGATGAGATGAGAGAGCGTTGTTGTGACTGCTGCAGGACAGGTTAAAATGCCTCTTTTGCAGGAGTCTGGGTAGGAGAAAAATTACCGCTACTGCTGAACCCAGGACAAGCATACATCCCCAATGCCAGCTGTTGTTAACATGTTAATGAGAAAATTGATTTCTTGGATGTGAAATCATCAGGTGTTAAATTTTCTCATTTACCCTCTTCTACCAGCGTAAAAATCACCACATATAAAAATAGCATTTGCTCAAGATAATAATAGTTCTAAATGTAGAATAAATGCAAATAAGTAAAAAAGAACTAAAAAAGGTAATTTTTTTTCAAAGACACAATGAAAACAAGCCCTTACCACTTTACACATATTTCAAGACATCTATGTTTAGGGCTGCATAGTGTTTCAACAAAAAACAGTGTCTGACGAACATGCAAATGCCTTTGCAGACATGTAAGAAAAAGTCACATTATAATTTTACAAATATTTCTGGATGTCTGTCATGGTTTAAGACCACAAAAATGTCAATTACATGTTACAGATTGAAAAGTGAAATTAAGAGAGCAGCAGGATATATTTATCTATCTGAAAGGAGTCACTATTCCAAACCTGTAGTTAACAGAATGGTTAAAAAGAAAGTGTGTACTAAATAATAGAGAGCAGCAAAAAAGCAGATCTGAATTCCTCTGGAATTCAGGAAACAGCTTTAATCAAAAGCAGCCTCAGCCCTGGGATATTCAACTAAGCCAGCCAATTAGCCCTGCAAAGACAGGGCAAAAAGACTATTTTAAAACTTAAATAAAGGCAATACAAAACAAATCTCTCAACATAAACAAGATGAGAATTCATTATTTTCCCTGTGGCGCTCTCCGCAGCCCCTGAAAGTGCCTGCTGCTGTGAATGAATGAAAAAGGGGAGGAGGGAGAACAAAGAGGTGCTATCTTACCAGCCGATGAAGCTTATTGCTCCACTCCCTTCATGACGCTGGGAACTCACAAGCCTATAAAATGTGCCTTGGCTCCCAGTCAGCTTCTCCTTCAGCAAAATCAAAAGCAAGAGGTGGCTGTACAGAGGAGCAATAGGATGCTGCTCTATCCAGTGGCAGCTCTCCAGACTCAGCTGGTACAGCATTTCTAACAGTTGAACAGAGTAGCCAAAGCTTTTCTGACAGGTTTCTCGTTCCCACTGTCTGCTGTGCTGCCTCACTCCCTTTTTTCTTTCTTTCCTCTTCTTACTTGTTTGTGGTGATTTCAGGGGGCTGGGAGAGGCACATCATTTCTGGAACTGAGGAGAGGAACATCCAAGATGACTTCTGTCCCCGCAGCCAACTGGAGCATGAGCATGAGCAGCAGGTGGAATATTAGCCTTGCTGCAGTGGGTGATCCCTGGGGACAGGAACTGGGAGCACCAGCTGGAAACGCTTCTCCCCCTGTAGCATCCTCAGCAGCCAACTTTTCCAACCAGTTTGTGCAACCCTCTTGGCGCATTGCCCTGTGGTCTCTGGCTTATGGTGGTGTGGTGGCAGTGGCTGTTTTTGGAAATCTCATTGTCATCTGGATTATCCTGGCTCACAAGCGCATGAGGACAGTGACCAATTACTTCCTGGTGAACCTGGCTTTCTCTGATGCCTCCATGGCTGCTTTCAATACTCTCATCAACTTCATCTACGCACTGCACAGTGAATGGTACTTTGGAGAGGCTTACTGCCGCTTCCACAACTTCTTCCCAATCACAGCTGTCTTTGCCAGCATCTACTCCATGACAGCAATAGCTGTGGACAGGTGAGAAAAGAAAGGAAAAGTTTGGGGGGGAAGTGTCAAGTTCAAATTCCCTGCTGAAATAAAAATACAGAGAAAACAGTCATAAAGTAACAAGAGGCAGAGCTGTCAATAGGTCACTGGTTGTGCTTCTCTGTACTTCTGTTAAGTTCTCTCCCTAACACAGTTTTTCTCCCTGTCTTTGGTCTTTCTCCTTTAGTTTTTCATTGTTTTCACTCTCTCATTTTCTTTTACAACATTTCCTCTCTGTTTGACTTCAGTGGCTCTTTGTGCTCCATCTTTTAATACTAATTCAGTAACAGCAGCCATTGCTCAGGGCTTTGCTTCCCCACCTGTGAAAATAGTATCTGTCCCTCAGTCAATGTAATCTAATTCATACTGATAAGTAGTTGTAGAGATTGTATGTGAAGGGAGAGGATTTCAAACTTCCTTCCTCTTTGTATTTCTGCAGCTGGCGGAGGCATTTGCCTCCTCAGAAATCACTTCAGACTCTGTTTTTCATAGTTCTTCCCACAGACAGCTCAGAGTTACTTGGTTCCTCCTGGTTTTAACTAATGAGACCATTTACATTGCCATCTGTGCATATCCAGGGGTCTGGTAAGAATATGGCTTCAAAGTGCTTGATTTTTTTCTGATTACTTCCGGCAAAGGAAGCCTCTGTGACTGTGAAAAAAACCAGGACAGGAAAAAAATTTACCTTTATGCTCTTGACAGTAATAGAATAGGACAGCTATTGTCCGATTTCGAACAGAGGTGCTTTGATGTACTACATTTCTCAGAAGGTGCTGTGAGTCTTCCCTGGGAAATGTTCCTTTCTTTATGATAATTTTCACATTTGCTGTACTGGAGAGGTGACTTACCCCATGCTTTAGAACTCCAATGGATTCATGAATTTTCATTCAGAAAAACAGATCATGTGCTTCAGATCTTTTATTTCTTTTAGCAGTACACTTAAATCACTCATAAAACTCTTTTCTACATATCAAAATCACATTATGCATCTTGCCTGAACTGACTTGGCAGAACTGCAGCACTTTCTGCAGCTGGTAAAGATCAATGGTGATGTTAGGTTAAGATTTGGTGATGATAGTTAAGATTTTTATGAGGTTCAGTCCACCTTCTGAAACATTATTTCTCATTTCCAGGTGCAAAGATTGGGAAACATGTTATTGTACCTAATGTCTGTGCTGTGGACAAGTTCATAATAATGCTTTTGTGTTGGTCCTTCAGAAAGATAAAAGGGTTTTAACTGGTGCTGACAATTTAACTGTTATTGCTGCAGCTGACCACATCATTATCTGAGCAGTTACCTGGATGCTCTGAGTAAGGTTTTTTCATTGTTCCGGCAAAAATGTCCACAGAGATCTAGTATTTACTACATTGAAAGTTCATGAATGTAAGCTAGGAAACTGGAGACAAAGATAAATACATTTCCCTGGGAATCCAAAGGGTGCATTTCCAGAGTAAAGAATATCTCTGCGCTATACTGAATGAAGTGCAATGGTCAGATACAAATACGTTAGAAATGTTTTCCTTGGTTTAGCAACGTGACACACTGATGCTCAGAAGTGAGTCAATTACTGCTGTTGCTCACTTTGATCTATTTCTTGTCTGACAATCCCCTGAAAAAATCAGGATTTCCACCCCTCCACATCTTCCAAGCTCACCTGCGCCCAAAGGCATATCAAAATCTTCCCTTGGGGGAGCATAGTGAGAATGCCACAGCTGTGTTCAGGAGAGCTCTCTGTAGTACCAAGGAGCATCTTGTAAAACAAACAAAGAGCAGTCTAGCCCTCCTTCCCTATTCAAACTGCTATTCCTTTTCTTTTTATACCAAATCACACCTGATGCATTCAGCACCTTTAACCATTTTCTGGCTACTACTGCAGAACAATTCTGCAGATTCAAGAGGAAAACTGAGGGTGAAAGTGAATCCCAAGGAATGTCCTTAGATGTACAGTCTGCTGTATTCCGAGGCACACATCTACTGGGTGGACGTTTTTTAAACTTTGGTTGCCATTTCTGAGAAAGTTCAGCCAGTGCTTCAGATAGGTCCCTGTGCTTTAGTTTTGACTCAGTAAACCCATTCTTAAACACTCATGTTTGTCTAAAATTGAAAAAAGAAAAAGAAAAAAAACACAAATTAGGAAAAAAATTACTGAGGGAATGGAAATGATGGGATTGTATAAGATGATTCAGTACTGGCAATTGTTAACATCCCAAAACTGAAAAGTCATGGGTTGCAACTCAAACTCACTAAAAAGTATGCTGTGATATGTTCCATTGATGATTTTAGAACATCCAAACATCCACAGAGTATGAATGAGTCACTGTGATTCTTGACATCACTGAGCAGAGGTCACAGGCAGTACATGATTCCTTTCACATCTGATTCTGTAAGCCAAGTTGTCTGCACTGGGCTGACACTGATTTCCATGGAGTAGATGGCTCCTGCAGTGGAATATGCTCATCTAGAGCTGAGAATGAAAGTATCCAAGACTGCTGTATGACCACCTGGTCATTGAACATAGATTCAAATTTATGTGGGTTTATTCACAGTTCTGACCACCCCTTCCTGGTGGTCTTTTTTCCCTGCCTTCTGTTTCTTTTCCAACAGGCTGTTTGCAGTCTACTGCAGAGATGCCACAGGTAGCTTTAACCAAACCAGCCCAAGTATCAAGCTGCACAGATTTTACACTACTGCTTCAAAGGTATTCATTCATTCATGCTATCTTCTGTAGCTCATGCTGCACAGTATCACGGTTACACTGTTTCCAGTGCAATAGTTCCTTTAGCTACTTCATGGAGATAAGCTTTCAAAACAGCCTAAGATAAACTGAATAAGGGATAGCTCTGGAGCCAATATGCCCTTGCCACTGGTAATTATCTTAAAGGGTTATATGTCTTACCTCTGTCTGTGGCTACTCACTGTGTTCTTGGACATATTAAAGGCAGTAACTTAGGCAGAATTTATGCCATCTGGCCCTGGCTATTGAAGGCCCACTGTCCCTTCCTACCAGTTCTTAACTTGCAAAAGAGATAGTTCATGTATGCTGGCACTTAATTTCCAATCCCAAGATTGCCTCATTATACAACCAGCTCTGTGTGTAGGCATAGAAATTTTCTGCAAATATCTGATGGTAAAAGTTCAGAGATGTAGCAATATAGCATAAAATAAGATGCCTTCAGTAGAGTACTTAGTGTCTTTTTATGCATTTTTTTCCCTGTTTATTAGCACATCTACAGTGTGACTTTTTTAGGTATTGTTCTATCAGCAATTTCATAAAGATTTCCTCACTTCAACAAGTTAACTCTCTGTAAAAGCAACTGCTCTGGAATTTAACAAGGTATTCCAACAGTGATAGTGAGTAGCTGCTATTTAAATCTTACCACTTCTTTTCTTCCTAGTATGCAAGCAAACTTTTGGTCTTTGAAGAGGCATTGCATATATATTACATTTATTTATATGCCAAAGTTATTGAAAAGAGTTACACACATATGCCAATATTTCATACAAATGTAAATAATATTACTTTTATGATGCACTAATATTCTGCATTACTGCAAAACAGCCTATACGGCTTACTGCTGCTCAGTATGGATCAATATAATAACATCAAAAAACACATAAAATCTTTTCTTAACAAATTATTACGAAAGAAAGAGCAAAATGATAGATTTAACCTAATTCTTTCTGAAATTCAGATTCTGCCAAATGCTACCTACCTTAGTCCTATACTTCGCAAGATTCCCAGCCCATTTTTCAGTTCAGCTACTTGCAGTCAGAGTTATTGCAGTAGAATGATAAAATAAAGCCTAATATTAAGAACTAAGAGAATTCCACTTTCATGCACATTTTTTTTAATCACAGAACTTTCCTCACATGTTGTGTTGATGTAAACTCTGGAGTTGCTACAGTTTTCTGCCATTACTACTAAAAGTTCAATAATTGACTTCAAATCAGTAGGTTATTGAAGTAAATCATCATTTTTAAAACTTAAAACTTAATCGTGTCCAAAAGTCCAATTATGATTTCAATAATAACTTAATCTTCTCCCCCATTTTCTGGTCCTTCTGATAGAATGAAATTTTTTTGACCTACAGGCAAGTACAGAACTTTATTCTGTGTTTGTCTAGTCCAATAGAGCTGTTATGAAACTTTCTATTTGTATTTATTCCACAGAACTGTGTCTACAACTCTGTTTTTAAAAGCTATTCAAATTAGAGCTAAAAGACAGGTATATAAGCACTCTTACCTCTGGTATCCTAGTCAGCTCACTTAAGTATGGCTACACAGAATCACATTGCTGACATGGATAACATGTTGACATCAGGATGGATGTTTTTAAAAATGTGATTGAAAAACTGAATAATCAAACAATTTGCAGCAGAATGAGATTCAGAATCCAACAGCCATGGGCCCAGCTTTCTCTTTCCCAACACCCCTACACTCACTTTGCCGAACACCAGACTCAAAATCAAATTAAGCTTCACTAATGAAAGATTATATAATTAGAGAATCTCCATGTTTCAGAATATGATTGATTCTTGTAATTAGCAGTCTCTGTTTCCTTTTGGTTGCCCTTCTCATTTCTTTTTAATAACCTTCCTCATGCTTTTATAGTTTCCCATTTTTAAACAAAACACTACCACAGCACCTTTTGGGGGCTTTTATTGTTTCTGCAGAGATGCTAAAAGCAGCCATAATCAAGAGAATATTCAAAGAATAATAAAATTTAAGCCTGACCGTAGCCGCTGTTAAGGACCAACTCAAAAGCTCCTTGTTTACTTTGGGCTTCCTTTTATAGATGTTCCATAAAGCAGTCATTAATGTGGATGAAGAATATATTTTATATCTGCACAGAAGTCACTGATATCTTCTATTATGATTGCATCGCCTGCTATCAGAGCCTTTCTAATTTCTTTCAGCATGTCATCATTATTACCATGAATTATCTGAGTGTGCAATCCTGAAGTTGATTTTTTTCAGTCAAGCATGGAGTTTCAAACCATACAATTCTACATTATTCATTAACACACTAGTTTTATTTGACTTGATTTCAAACTATAACATTCAGTTTCACTCTTCTGCTTGCACAATCTCCTTTTTATGAATCTTAGTATTACAGTGTTACTTCCCTCCTACCTAGTTTCTAGTATGCCTACTACACCTATATCCTTGTTCAAAATTTGTCATTCTAATTTCCCACCTGATTTCTTAGACTTCTAATATGTCTACAGAAGCCTACATATACTGGGTCAGTTTTCTGTTTTTCTGTGACATTGTTCAGTTACAGATGGCTGTTAATAATCCCTCTATACACTCATTAGGCGTCTCATAAGTAATATAATACAAGCTTGTAACAGAAAACAGTTAAAAGGCATAAACATGTGTTTTCAATTTATCAAATTCATCGTATGTACACACTCAGATCCTCAAAATATCACTTAGGCTCTTCATTCTCTTCAAGTGTATGCTGCAAGAGAAGTTATTACTGTCACAAAGTAGTACCACAAGCCCTGTCAATGAATCTGTTACTGAAATTTTCAAGTAGGCAATTGAGCCATTGAAAAATGGATTATTTTCCCAGTAGAATACATTTTGATATCTTTCTCTGCATGAATTCCTATTCCTGGAACAAATTGCTCAAAGCCTTCATGTCCATAAAGATTTTAAACTGGCACTCCTGCCAAACTATGCATGACCATCTTTAATCTAGAATAACATTATCTGAATTGGGAGTTACCTGTTCTGTCTGCTCAGAAACACTGAAGTATAGGGAAATGTGTATGTGAAAAATCATCTCAAATATGTTTGACAGGTTAGGATATGGAGGCCTATGACCTACCCTAGGTCATAGGGTAGAGGCATCTGCAAAAGATCCACAAAAGATGTACACCAGTACTTGCAATCTTGTACATGTGCTTTGTACCAAGTGTTTTGTGCTTGGCTCACCAGTGAAAAGAGGTTGAAGCAATGGCAGACAGGAAACCCGCGCATTGCCCAGCCAGCTGCTATCCCCTGCACAGAGATGAGCCCAAATGGAACTGCAGCCTTTGGCCCCTCTCTAACTCCCATTCTCTCGAATTCTGTTGTCTCAAAGTAAATGGCTTCCATGTAAAAGAGATAATTTGCACTGAAAACTCGAGCAAGATACATATTAGCAGGGGAAGAACAAAAACAAAAAGCTAGCTGTGCTTCTTTTCAGGTTTTTTGTGCTTTATAGGGTATTTTGCCCAGAGAGAACTCCTCCTCAAATCTCAGAATATTTTCATCTGAAGAAATGGATGAAGGGAGCTTCTGTAAACTCACTGTGCTTTTTTTTTCACAGGATGCCATTATATTGTTAGTTAGCTTTACCTGCCTCTGGTGTCCCACAACTACACAAAACACTACCTGCCCTCCCCTCAGACTAAAGCTCAATACAGCTTTTTTTCCAAAGTAATGGACGACTTCATAATCATAACTTCATGAATCAGCCTTGGTCACTGTGTATTATGGAGGGAAAAATGCAAAATATGGTTTTAAAATTATTACTATTATATTATTACCTTGCCAGTCAAACTAAAGAATTCAAATAGAAAATCCTTTCCCTATTTCTCTGTTTTCCAATTTGTATTTTAAGATAGAGATATATTTTAAGATGAAGATGAGGGTAGATTCAGATTAGATATTAGGAAGAAATTCTTCACTGTGAGGGTGGTGAGGCATTTGCACAGGCTGCCCAGAGAAGTTGTGGATACCCCATCCCTGGAAGTGTTCAAGGCCAGTTTGGATGGGACTTTGAGAAACCTTATCTGATGGGAAGTGTCCCTGCCCATGGCAGTGGGGTTGGAACTAGGTGAGCTTTAAGGTCCCTTCCAACACAAACCCTTCCATAAGTCTATGAAGCACAATATATTTCTGGATTCCAGTATCTAGGGTGCCCTCTGAAAATAGTCCCCAGAACCAGAGATGAAATGTTAAACAAGAGAGTATTAAGGGTTCAAAAATAAAGAGATGAAACATAAAGGACTCTTTATGCCTTGGGAACTTAAAATGATTTTCTAGGTTTGACAATTCTCTTTCTTTCTGAGAAAAGAGGTGAAATAGTTTCTGCAGAACATCCTGCTGCAATGACTACAAGATTCAGACTGTGAGAGACACAGGAAAAATAATTCATTTGTTGCTGTGGTACAAACTTGTAACAATCAGGATAAAACAGAGAATCTTTTTGTAGTCTGCAGTACTTTTCAAGGTAAGTCAAGGGTTGGATATTTTCAGGTTTGGGGTTGGTTTGTTTTAATATTATCGTCTACATGCCTGTATTTCTGACTGATTTACCAGCCAGGAGAGAAATTTCTATCATTTACATATTTGTGTTTGCCTAAACTAAAATTATTCAAAATAACTGCAGAAAAAAGAAGGAAGCCACTCAGATGACAGAGCCAAAAATATAGGCAATCACAGAGTAGAGTGGGTTGTAGTCTGTGCTCTGGAGTTAAACAAGGTATTCCAACAGTGACAGTGAGTAGCTGCCGATTCTATTCACATCTTAGTAGTGTCTGCTACTTAGTAGTAGATGTCTACTACTTAGTAGTAGATGGAGATGCTACTTAGTAGTAGTGTCTACTACTTAGTAGTAGATGGAGATGGTTTTGCAGACACTGCATTGATACTGGTCATTGATAGCCAAGATAGATCATATTCAAAGATTAGGAAGAAGAGAAGCCCTCCTGTCGGGAAGTCAGTTAGCCCATTATTTTATGAGACAGACCAAAGAAAAGTGTTATCCCTTTTCTATTAATATGCACAGGTATTGAAAACATTGTGTTACATACTTATAAAAATCTAGCCCATTGTCAGTTACCAAATGTTCCTCAGTTAGAAAGCATTGTACTGTTTATGAGAACTCAGCTGTACTGAAGAATTTCAATAATCCTGTTTCAAGGTTTTTGTTACGAGGTACCCAAAAGCAAGGCCTTGGAGGCTAGTCCTGCTTTCAGAAGAGCTGCAACGTTATCCCTGCTCAGAGCATGACAGCCATTCATCAAGGACAGCATATGTGCCGCTGGAAAAATCAAGGCCAAGTTATCCTTCTGGGACATCGCCCATTGATCTCTCATATGTACAATGTGTTTGTTTATCTATCATGCTGTCTTACACTCTTTCTTCATGCTGTCAGTTTTAAGGTGATCACTGAGTAACAGCAACATTGTTCACTGTAGATCCTTCTAGCCACCAAAACCAGTCTTATTCAACAGTCCTACAAAAATGCCCATAACCACTCTTCCTGTAGAGAACGTCAGTCTAAATAAATGAATACAGACAATTCCCACAAGAAAAGATGGAACCTTGTACTACTAAGTAGCAGATAAAGATTAAAGAATGCAAAAGTTAAAGATTTGGTTTTCACTATACAAAAAATGTCTCTAAAATCTCACATTTCATTCCATCCTCTTCAGCCTACTGTGTCTACCTTACAGACACCTTTTGTAGGATTTTTCCACACCAATGTTTTAAATAAGGGCAGGGAATCACAGCAATTTCCCTATGTTTCTTAATTACCAGTTGATTCCAAATACAAAGTTTCAAAACCAGCTTCTGTTTTGAGGGAGTAACAGCATCTGTGCATTCCCAAAGGAAGTGCACTCTGCTGTCTGCTGTTGATGAGCCACTTATATGCAAGCATTATGATTCTCTCTCAGTCTCTTCCTTTCTCAAGTCCCAATTTCCTGTTACAATCTGCGGCTGAATTGATTACTTTTTCCCCCATTTTAGTTTATAAACACACTGTAAGCAGGTGAAACAAATCACTTAGAATGATTAAAGGGTTCCAACTGTGTCTCCAGATGGGCATTTGTAGGATCCAATTTTGAACATCATTTTAGCTGTAAAATGTCTTACATATTTTTGCTACAATTTTCTAAATAATTTGTTAAGAAGAGAAATTTTTCCTGCCTGTATTAGTCAGTGTATGCTGGTTTACAAAATGAGAAATCAGGATTTTTTTAAAAAGCTTTTCTACTGTCAGGACCATAATACGTAAACTTCAGAAGCTTTTATGGGACTTCTATAGGACATGTTATTTGTCTTTTATGTTATTTGTAAACTGTAACAAAGCTACATGCTGTCATTATAACCACTGGCTTAAAGAGTTTATCAATGTCATTCAAATGAGGACTGTCTCTATTATTGTTTCAGAAAAAAAACAGATTTTCTTGATTTGATGAACCCAAAAAACAAGTAATAAACAGTAAATTGCAGACTGAGAAGTTCAGAAGGAAACTAGATCTATCCTATCCCAGGCAGATAAGAAAACAGTCTTGAAGGAAAAGAGTGCTGCAGCAAGCACACCATGATGCACAGCCATTACATCTTGCAGCCTGACTGATATCTCATTAAATTTGCTAGAAAGATTCTCGCTGACTTTGGCAGTAATAAGCTAGGGACAAAGATTAACAAAAGACAAAGGTGAAAAAAAAAAAAAGTGACAGTGGGATTTAACATGATCACAGGAAACAATATAATGTGCTATTAATCCCTGTGATGAAACTAAAGTGCTGCCTAAAAAAGCTTTAAAGTAATGTGTAGAACATGGTGCAAATGTTGAATAATCCACACTCTTGCAAGTGTCGACTTGAATCTCTACCTAGAATCACAGAACCATAGAATAGTTAGGGTTGGAAAGGACCTTAAGATCATCTAGTTCCAACCCCCTGCCATGGGCAAGGATGCCTCACACAAGACCATGTTGCCCAAGATTGTGTCCAACCTGGCCTTGAACACTGCCAGAGATGGAGCAACCTGCACATATTTACATCTCTAAATTTCTAAATATGTATATTTCATCTTATAATTATCTTCCAAGTGTTAATGTTTACGCTGGATGGGGTAATAATGGCTTCTGCTTGTTGTGATAAAGGAGCATAATGAGTAAACTCTTTATAGTTGTTACACTTTAGAATCAGCATTGCTGCTTTACTATGTGGAACAAGCTATCTGTGGCATTATCAGCAGCTCCCACTGGAGTAAGGAAGCATTAGAAGTTCAATCCTGAAATCAAATGACTTCAGTGAGAGTTCATAGCGCTTTGTTCAGGAGAGAGTCTCATTTCTCCAGCTTGGTGACTGACCGAACAGTAAACATCCAAAGACTGCAAAGTCAAGTGGCACAGTACTCCACTGAATAATGTTTGTGTGGCTAACAGAATGCTTTTCTGCAGTGTAACAAATCTTCAGTTGCTTGTAGCCATTATAAATCCTCCTTCAGCTCAAATGCCTACCATCTTTTAGAATGCTTAGAGTCAGAGGTGTAGGGAGGTCCAAGGTCTGTGTATAAATATCACAGAACACGGTGGACCTACGAGGGCCTCAGCACTGTCACTTTCACTGGCTTCAGAAGGACTGCGTAAGTTCAGACCACTTTAAAAAACAGTGGAGAAGCAGAACAACAATTAAGACAGATTACACTGAAGCATCAGAGAAGTCCATTTGTTCCCCTTGCATGCAGTTTATGGCTGCCTGATCACAGAGAGAAGCAACTCTTTGGGAGTCCACTCTCATAAACCTGCAGAGTCAAAAGGTCTTGCCATCACAGAATCCTACTGTCAAAACATTGTGCTTTTCTTCTTACCGTGGAATCTCTGGTCTAGTAGGGCTGATTTTTTTCATATGTCTTTTGCCTTTACATCACCCCAGTTTCCTTTCTTATTCTCTCCTCTCTCCACCCACTTTCTATCTGCTAATATTCTACATTTCTGCTTTCTTTGCTTCTCCTATTAGTTTCTCATTATTCTTGTTTCATTTCAATTCCTATTTTGCATTTGGCAAACTGTTTCCCAGTCTTAGTTCTTCTGCTTCTGCTCTGTATCCTGTATCTCATCATTCACCCCTTCATTCCTGGCCTACTCACACAATCCATTTTTTTCTACACCATGTTCAGCACCATTTAGTGCACAATTCAGACAGCATGTCTGCTGCTCCTCCTTGTGACTGGCACTTTGCCATACAAAATCTATTAAAGGATATCAAATAGATTAAGGAAATGAGCCCTAATAACAGAGCTACACTGTGAAAAATTACAGAGAGTTGTCAGATGTAGGTAATTGGAATATACAGGGGCAATATCCTGTATCATACATACATATTATCCCATACTTAACCTCCTCGCCTCACTAATTTTCTGAGCAACACCTATACATGGAACTTCTAGCCTGTGCTGTCAGGAGCTTTCATTCCTGATGGAAACATCCCGGCCAAAATGTACAGATATCAAAGACAAGGGCCAACTGGAAAAAATAGCTACTGCCCCTTCAGGTTGAGCCTAAAGAGACAAGCAAACAACTTACCATCCTTAGGTACCAGTAATGGTAAGATGACTTTTCCAGCAAACAAAATTATAATTATATATATATATAGTATACAAAATTATGCCACCTTTGCAAATGACAGTTAACAGCGCAGGAAGAACTCAATTCTCTTCTAAGCGTCTTTTAAGTACAAAGATTAACAACCACAGACAGCTCAGCCATGGAGGTGTTTTTTTAACCTGCAACTGAGAGTCATTCCACATTTTCCACTGTCCTTAATTATGGCAATAATGGCTTCTCTAGGAAATTGCTACCAAACTTAAATGACAAATTTGAGTGAGTGTTACAACTGCAGCTATGAAGCAGTATCTTACTACGTTAATTTAGCAATTTTGTTTCCAAGGAGGAACAAGTTAGATACTTCATTGTAATCGTTAGTGAACTGGCGCATCAGAATAAATTAGATCTTTTAGCAAAGGCTCAGTAATAGAGAGTTGACAATACTTTCTGATCAGCTAAGTCTTTTCTGCACAATGGAATTACCGAGGAATGGTCAAGGCTTCTCCACCTCCTCCCCATTTGTTTTTGGAATGACTGCCTGCTACGTTTTGGCAATCTGTCTTGTGCAAAAGCTAGACTGTTGGCTTATCACTCAAATTTCAACAAGAAAGACAAGTAGGCTGCTTTTCATCTGATCCTTGTCCTTTGACTTACTCAGCCAGCAAATAGTTAAAAATTTCCATCAGTATAGATGTAGGAGCCATTTCACACAAACAACCCATATTTTTAAAGGGCAGACAGGAAGATAAACAAACAGAATTTTATCTTAGCCAAAGAGAATTGCTGCTGGTGCCTATTGGGAATAAGAATAATGTGAACGTAATAGAAGTCTGACAATAGCACATAAAATAATGTCAATGTGCAATCTGAAGAAAACTAGCAATTGAAACGAATGATACTAGGCCAGAAGAAGATGCCTTAGGAGTCCCACAAGCATGTGAAAATAATGAATTATAGGTTATCACCTACTACAGGTAAAGATCATCAAGCATTTTGGACAGCGTCAGGCAGCCAACACTCAAGCTAGCTCAATTTGAAAGACAGGACTCATGACTACCAACTTATATTGATTACCAAGTTGCACTTGTTTTTTGGAGGAAAAGGGAACTAGGGAATAGAAGGCGACAATCCAACTGAAGTTTATATTCATGAGATGTGCTGCTTTTTCGGACCAAGACACCCAGCACTCAAAACTATGCCATAGTCAATATGTAATAGCAAAAGTACTGGTTTAGCTGTAAAAAAAACCCAACTAACCAACCAAACAAAAAAGCAGGTAAAGGAGAATGGAACTAATTACCCTGTGGTTAAAAATACCAAAGTGTAGTATAAGCAATGGAAAATGAACAGTTGGTTTAGGTTACTATTTCTGCCAGTATTTGGATGTTTAAAGATATTAGCACAGTTCTCATGTCTACTACAGGTTGAGAGTCTCTAAGATGGCAGGTGCTGGGTTTATCACATATTTAATGGTTAACTAAGATGGAATTATGATAAACCAAATATCTTTTCTGCAATTACCTATCTCTCAGGTATGAAATGTCAAAAAAGTAGGAATATCCTGAATGAAATTTGTTTTCCATAGCTGGTAAACATGGACGCAGACGATTACTTGTACAAATTTTTATCAGGAGCATTATCTTATAAATATTATAGTTATTGTCTTGTAGCTAATGTCTATACAGAAAAATCCTGGGCAAGTCTGCCTAGAACATTGTGTGCACTGTAACAGTTAAGACATGCTGCACCCTCCTTCATTTTAAATGACTACTACTCTTCTGATTGCAGCAGAACACAACTTATTCATCCTCAAAAAGGATTAATTAAAATCACTGGTAGCTTGTCCATTGATTTCAATGGATTTCAATTCAAATCCTGCCTGGATCTGGAAGCACAGACCCAAGCAGTAATCTAACAGTCTAAGAAGGTTTCTCATAATCTAAAGGCAAGGCACTAGATGAGAACACAAAAAGTAAAAATCGTGAATGGCTTTGGAATCTTTTTGTCTATGAATGTTGATACAACAAATACAGACAAGAAAAATAATAATCACATACTGTGTCACTTTGGAATAGTATCTAGTAATTTACGCTTGCTTGCCTACAAAATAATTCATTCTCTGTGAGTTTAATTAAGCTGATTGTATAATTTCTGAGCCCCACAGCAACAAAGTCTCAATAGCACAAAATCTACAAAACCTAATAACACAAAGTGCTTTTTCTTTTTTTTTCCTACAGCCCTGCCATAAAATGCCTATTACTGCCTATGTAATTTTCCACACAGAAAATGGTCTCTGAATTCATCCTGATCCGTCTTTATATGAGGTAGAAATGCAGAGAAAGAGTAGATGACAAGCCATAGTACATCTTTTACTTATTGCAATTCCTTTATAAGGTATAAATGACACAAGCAGGGCAGCAATACTGGAAAATTCTGGAAATATTTTCTCTGCACATGTAGGCTAGAATAGGTGTGGTATGACTTTCTAACTGTATTTAAAACCTGTAACAGACAGGGATAAGGGCAGTTACAAGGCATGAAGACTGGAGGACATTTATGATCACTGGCATACTCCAATAATCTCAACAAAGATGATCAGATAACTGGACAAGTACTGTGAAAGAGAGTGAAAGTGTACATGCCAGAATGATTGTTTGGCAGTGAGTTTGCTTCTTCCAGAATTAGTATGAATCCCCATGGCTGATGACAAAATGTTGACACTGATTCAGACATTCTCCTAGAAATTTGGCAAATCTGGAAAATTATTTTCTCATTGGTAAAACATCAAGCTGGTTTTCGTACTCACCCCAGTTTCCTACCTGCTTCAGGTGTTTTCATATAATATAACAAACAAAACAAAGCCAGAAAGAAACACAGAATATAGTATTGTGTTAGTTTCCTTCTGACCTCCCTGGTTATTCCTGAGCTGCTTCTAAATCGTTGCTATTCTATTTCTGATTTCAGAAAAGCAATGGCTTGAAAACACAGTGTAGAATATCAATGTTACCAATGACTGCAGAAGAGCAGATCTTCATTCAGATTCAGTTTCCTGAATAAGCACAGATACACTGAATACTTCCATGGAAATTTCTTGATTTAAATTGCTGATCCATTAACTGCTACATTAACTCACAGACAGCATGAAATCAATCATGAATAAAAGGATTTTTTAACGCACTCTGGGAACCCTCTGGATCTGAAGCAAAATACTAATGCAAAAACCATATTCTTGTGTTGTTTTGGAAAACATTAGGATGTCAGATTAAAGAATATGTAGTTATTCAGTGTGCTATATCAAGTAACAGATTATGGGAATACATATAGTCAAAATCACCTTGGTTTTATGGAAGTATAAGAATTTCTTTAAATGTGATTCTGGCTGATACTTATCAGTATTCCCCTAATACTAGAGGAAAGTTTGACTAGTGCTACCATTTAATTAACTTAATTAATGATTCTGTAAGTCATTATTTGGTCATTGTTATATAAACCAAAATCATGTAATCAGGGAAGCTGGGGGAAAATATGTTAATTCAGTGTTTAGCCCAGAAATCAAAGCAGTAGTCTTGCTAAGAAAAATGTGAAAATGCAATACGGAGTATATAAGACACAAAATTTCTGTCTCCCTTTTTCTTTGCGTATATAACAGAGACTGAAAGACAGAAAACAAGATATGTTTTTCTTTTACTGTCTCGTTGCCTTCCTGATGCTTTTTTTCCTAAGCTTTTAAACTGTAATTAGAGTAAAATTTTAAATTTTTTTTGCATGTTCTAAAATTACCATACATGGATTGCCCATGCAATTATAGAGCTGCAAAAAGAATGCTGTCCTACCTGAGATCACAGGAACTGAGAAGGCAAGTGGGATGTTTTCATGCCTCATATATCTATTTCTTTTGGTGCCTTTGTCATTTCTACATTACCCAAGGAAATGCTCACATGGCTCCTCTCTCCATCTCTGTATGAGCCAGTTGCTGTCTGGGGCTCTTTAGCAGATGTTCCAAAATCAGTCTGTGTTTACTGAAATGGCTGCATGTGGACTTATCAGGTTCCTGTAGGTTTTCGACAGATGACTAATAATCCTGACAGCTTGACTGTAAGTTTTTTTAATTAGAGATAAACCCTGTATTATGTAACAGAGTAACAGAGGATCCAGCTGTATTGCTCATTTTCAATCAGGTTGTGCAATAACAGGATTAACTCTTTGAGAGTTGCTCTACTGGTATACATTTGGTTAACCAGGTATCCCACAGCTTTAAAATAATATTCAATCAACCTTCTTCCAGCCTTCATAGGGGCTGAACCACTCACAATGCACAATGCCATCACAAATCCAGGAAGACAAATATTTCTGCTTTTATCCTTCTCCTGACCCTAAGCTTTGGTTGATTCTAGATATATCCTGATCTCTGAAGGTTTCTTATGCACAGGTTTTTGCTTTCTTTTACAGATACATGGCCATTATTGATCCCTTGAAACCTAGGCTCTCTGCAACTGCTACCAAGGTGGTCATTGGGAGCATATGGACTTTGGCTTTCCTGTTGGCCTTTCCCCAGTGCCTATACTCCATAACCAAGGTGATGCCTGGGAGAACTCTTTGCTATGTAGCGTGGCCAGGTGGTCCAAAACAGCACTTTACGTAAGATTTTGTTCCTTTAAACTTGTGCATGGTGGTGTCTACACTTGTAGTGGACTTGGTAAAAGTTGTAAAGTATCATGCAGATACTCTGCATGCAGAATAACTAACAGAATTGGTCACTGAGAAATGTAGAACAAGTTTTAGAAGGTAGAAAGAGCATGTTAAGTGATAAGTGGAACACATTTATTCTCTTCCACTTCTATGCGTTCTCCATCCCATGCTGCGTGTTTACCATTGCTGCTTCACTTAAGATGTCTACTTCTACACAGACAGAAATAGTCAGAAATGGGGATAGAATAGGCAATTCAAAGCAACCTTCCTTTTCATCCTAGATAGGAAAAAAAGTATTTCCAGCCTCTCCTTGTCCTAATCAGATTTTTTCCTCTGGATCTCTTTGTGAGAGGGCTGGATTTTCCCGCTTCATTCTGTTATATTATCACAATTACTTACTCAGATAGCAGTCCAAATAAGAAAACTGCAAAACCTGTAACTGGTTCCAGTTTCTGAAAGTGTAGAATAACAGTCAATTAAATTGAATATATCCTATTTTACCTCTGGCAGAATTAGGAATAAGTGGTTACCTACCCATAGAAACATTATCTGCCTTTTCATGTCATCACTGGCATTTAAAATGAACTCTGTGTTCAAGGCTGAAAGCCTGTGTGATTATGCAGAATCAAGTTTTACTTTTTGCCCTCTTTCAGGCAGGTGAAAGGGCCCACCCCAGTCACATATATAATTTGTATCACTTTAGGAGGCATGCGCAGGTATTTCTCTTTAGGGCAGAAAGGTCACTCTCAGTAATGGCTGGGGATTCTTCACTGATCATTCACTAGGATTTTATCTGAGGATGGCATCCAACTAGGAAGCAAGAGTAGTTACCTTTTTTTCGCTAATGCTTATATCAGCCGAGATGACTATGTTGCACATAGGCAGCAGATATTTCCTATGTGCAACACATCTGCTATATGAAATACTGTCCTGTTTTTTGCTGGGATAATTTTCTTTCTAGTAGCTGGTGCAGTGCTGTGTCTCGGCTCTAGTCTGAGAACCATGCTGATAACACACCAATGTTTTAGCTGTTGCTAACTAGTACTTACCCTGATCAAGGACTTTTCAGTCTCTCATGATCTGCCAGTGAGGAGGGGCACAAGAAGCTGGAAGGAAGCAGAGACAGGACACCTGACCCAAATGGCCAAAGGGGTATTCCATACCACAGCACTTCATGCCCAGCATATAAACCAGGTGACTTGGCCAGAAGTGAGTGAGCAGCTTATGTAGTTAAACCAGCTGTGGTTAAACCACAAAAAGTACGTTGGATAACACAGAGCCTTTGCATAAGTATACCATTTAAATACTTGTTTTCTGCTTTCATTTATGGTCCAGAGTGCAAAATGCCTGACTTGTCTTTAGGATACTTGGCTGTGCAATAATTAAAAATCAGTTCAGCTAGTTATGGACAAACATACCTTATTTTGCAGTCACTAAGCATGATAACTTTAGAGTCCTTCTAAATTTATGCTAGTGCAAATTCAAAATCAGCTCTAGAAACCCCATAAAGCTCTTGCATTAAAATGTAAACAAGTTTGCGGTACAATTCAAGAACTTTCAAAAAGACAGTGAAAACACCAGCGACTAGCCAGTCAACATAAAACATGTTTTGTGCTACAGCAGCACGCCTGTCTTCTAGCAGCCCATTCCTTTGGTATAGCTCCTCTGAAAGCACTTATCAGCTTTATGGTTTTTATTGCAGGTATCATGTTATTGTGATTGTCCTGGTCTACTGCTTTCCACTGCTTGTCATGGGCATCACTTATTCCATAGTGGGAATTACGCTCTGGGGAGGAGAAATACCAGGCGACACATCCGACAAATATCACGAGCAGCTCAAAGCTAAGAGAAAGGTACTGTTCCATTAAATCTCACTAAGTGAACCCTGATATCATCTGCAATTGTGTTGTAAAATATCACAGTATATGCCTTCAGAAACACCAAGTCACTTGAAATGAGAGTAATAAGAGATCTACTTTAATAAAAAAATTAAGTTTGACAAATTGCCTTCTATGTTCATTACCTGGTGTGGTTTTTTGTAACCCTACTGTTTACCATTAAGTAAAGGTTTGATTTTAACTTTTTACTCCATATATAGAAGCATATACTGCGTCTGATATGTGGAAACTAAGCCCAAATATTTAGTCTTTACAGAGCTAAAATACTGACTTTAGAACAATGGACTAGTGAACCTTTAGCTCCTCTTCAGCCAGAGTCTCATCCTACTGAAAGGAAAGTGAATCTTGCTGTAATTTTCAGTAGATTAAGGCCCATTCAGCTTTGAGATGAGTGCTGACTGGCCTGCTCATAATAAGTATTTTAAGTTTTAAATCAATAACCTTTGGTGGGAAATAGAAATTATTTTTTCCCAGTTACTTTCTTTCAATCTTTTTCACTGTAAGTCTTGCCTAATCTAACAAGACTGTGGATTGCTTATGAACTGATTATTTGACTATTTCCAGTTCAGTTTTCATGATGCTACAGTGCCATTAAAGTTTCTTTCTTACAACATTCTTTTTCTTAAAATAACTTTCTTCTTTAATAAGACAGCCCTTCTGCTTTTTATTCCTGACAAGTTTTCATACTAAAATGCATTTAACCTTTCATATTTGAAAAAATGCAACGTGAACACGGACTTCTAACTCACAATGATGAACACATTTTCAGTTGCTCAGTTTGCTTCCTGACACTGTCAATTTGTTTGAACAGTGGTATAGGCTAAGATGCTGTAGCAATAGCAGAGTGCAGCATATTGGGTTCTGAGACAACAGGGATCTTCTGCAAATACTGGAGGACACTGAGGTTTCCATTTCTTTCAGGACACTGGCAGCAACATTAAAGTGTTTTTTACCCACATATTACACAGAAAATGTTGTTACGGCACAGGATATATGAAGGGAAAGATTAGGATCATTTCTCATTCATATACCTCCAGACTCATAAGAGGCAAGTTTCAGTTATCAGAATGGTAGACATGCCTAGACAGCTTTGCAGTATGATGTGCAATGCCTCCTATGAAACCAAAGGTGTTATTTATTTTCGCTTTTACATAGCTTTTTTAAGAGGACAAGAGGGTAGCCTCTCTTAACTAAAATGCAGTTTGACTAGAATTGTCACCACTATTGCTTTGTAACAGCTTAAAGATTATTTAGAATGTGAACAGACAGAAAATGGTGAAAAATCAGCATGATTTTTCATGTGCTTTACATATTTGTCCCAAAATGAAATTATTGGACTAATTTCCAGAAATGCTGAAGCATTTTAAAAGATCAATATTTTCTCTTTAACATAATATATCGAAGTCCAGCATTACCATTACAGTCTTTGCCATGCCTGTTGTCACTTACTCAAAGGTGTATTTTCAAAGTTACAAAATTACCTTTCCTACAGAGCATAAGCAGGAAAAGATTTCACTCATCAATTAAGCGTGCTATCACCAATACTGTCCTTCCAGCCAGTGAAGAACTGGCAAGAGACAAGGAGTAGCATCCTTAATTAAAGGATGAGAGCACTGGAATGCATACCTTCAACACATGGAGCAAGGGGATTAAATTATGGGCAGATATACTGTAACTGCATCAGTGACTTTACTGGCAGAGCTCCATGACAGCTTTTCAGTTCCACTGCTGTCCTCTCCAGCAGGATTTAAGAAATACCTGGTATTTGGAAAGATGATAGACTGGAATCCAAATAAAGCTATCACCCATCCTGCCTCTGATAATAGGGCTATTACTTTTCCTTTATTCAGACAAAGAAATCTGGGGGTTTTTGCTATTTAGCATGCAGATATCTAGACATACGGGAAGTCTGTGCACTTGTAATGAAGGAGAAATATAAAATAGCTGACTGCATGTTCCATTTTATGCAATGATACAGTAGAGAGGATGTTTGGTTAGGATTGTTAGAAATGATATTTAATGCTAGAGAAGGTAGTGAACAGAAGAAAAAACAATACTTGCCAATAGAAGATTTGAAGCTTGAGAAAGTTGTTAGTAGTTTGATAGACAGTCTCCATAACTCCTTATATGTGACTCCATATGCACCCTGAATCCTTCTGAAAGCAACATCAAAGAGGAATGGATTCAAAGAATTTCACCATACACACTACAGGTTGGGCAACACAAAGTCATACTTACTATCTTTAAGGGTCAAAGACTTGAAATTTTTAGAGATTCAGTACCACCAGAGACTAATATCAATACTTCTTCAGTTTTTGTGAAAGATCAAATGTCTCAGGGACTGATCCACTTAAAGTTGCCTAACATTAGTCTTTTGAACTTCTGGACTTTCACTACATGTGGGGACTTTGCAGGCATTACCCCTTTTTCTTAAATCTCCTGGCATGAGATTCACTGATGTCAAGCTGAACATCACTTATTCTCCTTCAGTTCTAATTTTCACTATAGTTCTAATTTTCAGTTATAGTTTCAATACTGTCATATGTGGCTAAAGTTTACATAGGTGGTTTATAACATTACTATCAGGTTTTACTTGGCCATAGAGTTCTCTATATTCATTGCAAGTAATTAGACTTGCTCACAGATGTTGCCTTCACCCTGTCTTTTTTTTCTATCATCTATCTATCTATCTATCTATCTATACTGTTCTAATCCCTCTTCCAACTTTACTTAGCCGGTAAGAGGGAATAATCATGTACTGTAAATGAAATCAATCAGTTATTGTTGTCTTTGTCAGGAGATGCAGTTCTGATACAACCGTTTTCTAAGAAAATAGGGTACAGATGCCATTGCCTTGTCCCAAAATGAAGAATACAGAGGAACAGAAGATACTCTTTTAACTTCTATTTCTCTTCTTTACAGTTCCCCTTACCCCTATTAACTTTATAATATGTCACTGTGTACCTTTTTCAGCAATTTTCATTCCTCCATACATAAGCTTCTGTCTGCATTTGTTGCTTCTCCTAACACAGCTTGAGGTGTCATTTCAACTTCTTACTGCGACAATGATTTATTAAAGGCCACATTTTTCTAATGTCAAAATTGGTTTTCAAATTTGCTTGTAAAAACAGAAAAAACCCTGTGACCCTAGTGACTCAGAGTATTACAGGACTCACTAAGGAGATGGCCAGGTTTACCAGCCTAAGTACATAAGGAAATTTTCAAAGTGTTATATATATACATATATATTTTAACAGCAGAAGTAGACATCCCATATCCATTTACAGTTAAATGCACCTATCTAATCAGTTAATATATGTTAGTATATGCAACACAATGGAGGAGAAAATGAAAAAGTAGATAACTTTAGACTTCCATTTGAAAAGAAAACACTATTCAAAACAACATGGGACTGTAGGAATAATGATATCATGAGAGCCACTTTTGAATATGAATTTGAAATATCACACAGTGTGAGAAGCCAAATCAAGTAAGACAGCAGGACACGCTTTTCCATGTCAGGGTCAGAACAGTCATATGTAAATTCAAAAATCACTCAAAATTACTGTGTGAAGAAAGCTTTTACTAGAGAAACAGAAATATCCAGGTGAACTCTTCCAGAACTACAAGTAAATATTACAAAAAGGCATCCAAACAATTTTAAATAATTTTCTGAAATACTTACGTAAAACATTTCCCCTCTTTCATAGGTTATGGAAGTAAGCAACAGGAGAGGATCTGAGCAAATGGTCTGTCTAAGAACTGCTGCATGAACACTTCACACTTAGCCACTCATATGTATTTTTCTCTTAACGTTATCTTATTCCCAGCACAAGGACCAGCTTTCCAATCTCCAATAACTTACATATGCTATATTCCATTTTCAAAATGGCATTAAGGAGTTAAACTGTTTAATATAACAGAAAGTCAATATAACTTGACTGTCCTAAATTCCATTAAAAACGCGTACTGCAATCAACTACTCTGCATAGCTTTGTGCTACAGACTTCAAGTGATAGCCAAATCTTCACAGCTGACAACCTAGTCTACACCTAGTCTATACACACTTATGCATGTGTTTTGAAAGTCAGACTGTCATAAACACAGCGTTTTTTGGCCTTTATTCTTGTAATGGTCTATCAAAGCTGCACATCTAAATATACACTTCTCCATGTTATGTATGCAAAGAGAACCAAACCCTGGAGCATAGAGATACAGGGGAAAAGCAACTGGTTTGCAGTTCATCCAGATCAGCCATGTAACAGCAGACTATGGAAGAGACTTACATTGTCACAAACCTTGCCCACCACTTGCTTATTCATGGAGCATGAATGTTTCCGTCTTGTAGATTCATTTGTGCTTGTGCTTCATGGACAGAAATGACTGCTATGGTGATATAAGAACACTTTGCTTACATACTGACAAGGTGCCCACTCCAGAACTGTACAAACATACACAGAGGCACACGTGCTTCCCTCGGGAAGGTACCCCTTCCCTTTGATTTGGGGAATTAAGCCCTATTTTGTTAGTCCTTAGTTCAGCAAAGCCCAGATTTTTTCCAAGTATGCTCTTACCTAGGACAGTGTAAAACAATCCCCAAAGCTAGCTCGATACCAATCCAGTAGTCTCTGTCTCCTCTGTGATACAATAACTGTCACTGTCAGAGCTGTGTTCTATGCAACATTAGAAAAGCATCATTTTAAAAAGCCAGTAGCTAAGACTGCTCATGAAAAATGTCACTATTGTTTTGATTTGGGGGAGGATCCCCCATTTTAGCGTTTCTAAGACAGCAATCTGATTCAAAGCTACTTCCTACTAGAACAGAATATCTTTTTCAACATTGCAGCTTAAATAACAAAGTAAGTGATTGCAGATTTGGTCTGTAGCAAGGGATTATGCAAACTGAAATGAAAAGTAGTTTCTTTATCTCAAGCAACTGAGAAAAAGAAAGTATAAGTTGGAAGAATAAAATTATTTGTCGAGTCCTGGAACTGATAAGTACCTTACCTGACTGAAAGACTTCCAAGCTGTTTGATACTTTCTCATTCTAAATGTGCACTTCTTTCAGCTATTAAGAATCTATCTTTTCTCTGGGCTAAAATAGCACAGAAAATCCTTGAGCTTGTCAAAATTATATGAAAACCCGCAGCACTTGGCATCTCAGAAATCAGTCCTTTCTCCATACTAATAGAGACCTTTGAATCTTAATTTTCTTGCAAAAGATTGTTTACTCCAAATAAGCACTGCAGAGAAGCAGAAGACATTATGATGTTTCCCTTCTCTCCCTTCTTTCTGGTGCTTAGTGTACAAGTGCTATGTATGTCCCCAGGATTGGGAAGTGGATTTACTGATTGCATCCTTACAATGAAAGAATGCTTCTTACTCAGGAAGGGTTTAAAGGAATGGGCAAGCCTACAAAGCACATAAATTATTTTTTTTTATAGACATAGTTTTTCTTAAACATAGGCAGAAGTACATCAATATCAGCAGAACATGTTGATGAAAATAAAAACCACCTTGATTTTCCATCATATTCCAAATCTAGCCTCAAGGCTCCCCTAAAAGTTGCACAACTGAAAGACTCAGTACAACTCATTTTAACCAAAGTCCTGGAACAGAGGAAAAACTCTTTCCTCTGGCCATGCTGCCCATAATACACAAAAGGAGGTTGCGCAGACCACCAGAGGAAAATGGTGCCACTGGGATACCGATAGATGATGTTCACTGTAATCATAAATTTTTGAAAACTCCATGGTAAAATGATGGCAGGAACAGAGTTAGACATTATGCACTACTGAATTCAGTAATTTTCTGGCTTGCTTGCTTTAGAAATATTTCCTAACCCCCAAAAGCAAACTCTTATTAATGAATTCTATGCAACACAGAGGAGAAACCATTTGAAAAACGGTGGTATCTTAAAAAACAAAACAGAACAGGTATATTAAAAAGAAATAAAATCAAAGAATTTTGTAATGTCAGAGCTACAGGTGTATGTACTCCACCCCCATAAAAAAAAAAAAACAAACAAAACCAAACACAAAACAAAGCAAAAAAAAAACAAAAACAAAAACTATTGAGGTGCTCTTTTAAACCCTGCAGCTGAACAAGGAGTTCTGCAGCAAGAGTCATTGGAGACTTTTTAGTCAAATATCACAGTGTATTGGGAAAAGACAACAAAGCTTTTGCAGCAAATTTGTACTTGGCCTTTTTCATTTATTTTCCCTGTGCCCTAATTGAGCTTAGTAATTTACTGGCATTCATACATCAAGATTTTTACCAAGTAAAATAAAGGTGCCCTGCGTTTATAGACCTTGAAGGCAGTTTCTGTTCATGGTTACTGATATCATCCAGAAATGAAACTTAATGAAACTTAATGAAAATACTATAGATATGGACAAGAATTGCAAGAACTGTAAGGCATGGCGTTGCACAGTGTATGTGCCTGTCTCTGAAAGAGGAAAGGAAATTGGGAATAATCTTCCTCCTTTTCATTTTCCTCTTATTCTCCTTTTCCTCTATTTCTGCCAACATATATTCATTCTTAGTGGATGAAACAAAGATAAACTAGTGCTTTTTCATTCCTCTCATTATTTTTTTCGTTAACTTCAAATTCAACTGTAACTGCCCTGTGTTTCAAAAGATTTTATGCCACGCAGGCTTGCAACGTCACGCTTACCTTTTTTCTTATCATACATCAGTGACTGCCTTGTACTTTCCGTAACAACTGTTTTGCAGGAAAAAATAGCACTTTTTCATTCCAGGAAAACACACTTTACACATTCAACTCCATCATGTCTTCCCCTTAGCATACATATACCCGTATATTACCATTCACTTCAGTGAAACTGAGACTGATAAACCCTTATCTGAGTGAAAAACGATAGCTCAAATTTTTTAGTTAATTTTTGTTATTTATGAAAAACTGCTGTAAAAGGGATGATTAAGAAAGCAGTGTGCTTCACTGTCTGTCATTCCAGTGACTTGTTACTTCACAAATCAAATGAAACATTAACGGCCATCTAACATTATCTTTTGCTTGTTGTCTAGTTTAACTATTTGCTTCAGGAATTTCTGCTTTCTAGATGATGATGACATAATATTTAATCATGGATTTCCAGACAAACAGCTATAAGAAAATTTCATGCTGATCTCAATGCGATGAGTGTTTTGTTTTAAACGAAAACATAACCTTAAAGAAAAAGATGTGATTTTCGTGGGGGTGATTTGACATTTTTCATTTCATAACTTAATTTAAAAAAAAAAAGTTAAAACATTTAAAATAAGAATTGAATTACCTGAAATTTAGACCAAAAAAAAACCTAAGAATTTTCTTTGTGTCATACTGTAAATAGTTATTTTGGGATTTCTGTTTCCCTGAAGAAAATCTGAAATATTTAGTAGTAATGTAACCTAAAACTTAGTTCATTTTGTGTTTTAATTTTTTGAAATAAAAAAACTATTATTTGTACAGACTGTGAAGGTTTCTTAGCTTTAGGAGACTTTTAACTAGGCTCTTCAAGTACTGCTTCTCCTACCCTTCAATATAACACAGAAAGCTAGCCAAAAAGAATTTGGATGTAAGAAAGACACAAACAACTTTCTTTTGAAAATGTAGTTAACAAAATTTAGTATGCCAAACTGGCATCCTGCTCTCTTACTGTGGTTTCTATCAGTTCTAGGGTATGATTGGCACAGTATCCAACCAGATTAAACTGCATTTATTGCTGGAAAGCTCTACCATTTCAGTTCTCAAGCACTGCACAGATGAAATGTGCACTATAAATATGGATTTGTGTGATTACTTTGAAAACTTTGAGACAAAAATCCTTCCATTTAATATCTATGATATTCCAGTGATAAATAATTGTAGGAATAATTTCACACTCACAGCTGGTACTTCAAGACTTGCTAATTAGATATGAAGGCAAGTAATTAGACTTTCAGGCATTCTGAAATTACAAAAATCCTGAATGGTGTTGAAGTAATACTTATCATTCCTGGTAGGTATAAAAACACAGCAACAAGTGCACTTGCAAGTAAATGGACAGAGAGTTTAAGTATTGTGGTGTAGCTATGGAGTTAAGTCTTCTACCCATACAATGTATGCAAGGCACAGGTGTAAATCCCAGCAGAAGAACCATGGAAGCTATGTCCAAAGGAGTAGAAAAAACATGCCATTTAATGATCTACTGTGATTTGCCAACATATTTTTGTGTTATCATTTTAGATACAGAATTTAATCCAGAAATGTCTATTCACATACAGTCACAACTTCTTCTTTACCCAGAAAATCCTATTATATACAGTCCCATGTACATCTGTACATGTCTAGATACAGACATACAGACATACACTCACCAAAGGTGAAATTGCTACTATATTTTGGTGTGTTGCCTTTCCTTATGCTCTACCTTCTGCAACAATTTACAGTTAACTGATGAAAAGTGCTTTAGAAGAACCAAATATCAATAATGTTGGGGGATGTGTGGACGGATGCCCTTTTTGTATCTTCAAGTGATCATAAGTTTCAGTAATAATAAGCATTCTCTTGTACATACAGACCCAGCCAGCAGGAAAGTTTGTAAACTGGTGCCAGATATTAAACAACAAGTTGCTTTATGTTTCCCACAGGAAGATGTGATATGGATGGCACAATAAAATTTATATGTAAAATATATAAAATTATTTAATTACGTTACTTGAAATTTTATAAAAATATCAACCTAAGACATGTAGGTATGGCATATGTCATCTTTTTTTTTCTTTTTTTGTCTTTTTTTCCTGGCAAAACTACAAGCAGTAGGAAACAGTATCTTGTGCATAGAAATGAAAACAAAAACGCTGTTTATAGCAATCCCTATTACTCCTCAGTATTGACAGCACAAATGAACAAGAGACCTCCCAGCACAGATCTATCATGTCTGGTTTCATTTTACTCATAAAACAAAAAAAAATATCACCTGTTGTGTAAATGTGTGACATATTGGTTGAAAATGGCAGCTGAGCGAGTAATTGGCATAGCTGAAGAGGGAAAGACAGGAGTGAAAGCTTTATGTGACTTGGAACTTTTCTTCTTGTGTTTCAAGCACAAAACAGAGCTCCTTATGATTTGTGCTTAATGGAAACTATGGTAGCTAACAGATGTTCTGATGCCTGCAGAAAACAACAAATAATGATCACCAGCCAAGGAAACTCTTATCCTGAAATTAAACAGGATACTGCAGTTGCTCATTTCCTACAGCCTTGTATTTACTCAAAATCACATCTAATAAATGGGGATAAGCCATATACTTGCAGACCACAACAAAGAAAGATACCAAGGTCAATAAAGGTCAAAATGAGGTGTCCCAAACACCCTGTAACTTTATCTCTTGATTAGGTATACAGAAAAAAGTAGTGTTTTAGATGTCAAATACAAGCAAGGAAATATATTTTCTTGGAAGAATCAATACAAACGAAGTTAGAGAAATTTTCATATTATTTTTCTTAGGAAAAGGAGGATCTCCAGCCAAGGGAAAAAAAAAAAGAAAGAAAGAAAATAAACCAAAATTTAGGAAAGTCAGATTAAAAGGAAAATTATCTAAAAGTATATTCATTCTTTGCTCTGACTAACTTTAATCAAATGCAAGAAAATCATTAATCGATGTTGAAATGCTAGTCCAAATAAAAAAAAAAAAATCCAATGTATATTATTAAATGGCATTATTGCATCCTTCTTTCAGGTGGTAAAAATGATGATTGTGGTTGTGCTGACATTTGCCATCTGCTGGCTGCCGTACCACATTTACTTCATAGTTACTGGGATCTACCAACAATTAAATCGGTGGAAATACATTCAGCAAATCTATTTGGCCAGCTTTTGGCTTGCCATGAGTTCTACAATGTACAATCCCATTATCTACTGCTGTCTTAATAAGAGGTAAGAGCCGGTCATGGAACAGTTGGTATGCATAACTTCAACGAGAACATAAATGGTTTAAATGGGATAAAAGACAAAAAAAAAAAAAAATCACTTGAATAATTTTCAGTTAGTGGGAAAGAAAACAAAGCACAAAAAAACTTTCCTTTAAGTTTGTCCTTGAAATGAATCCCAAAACCCAAATGTCCAGTTTCAGTGGTTACGTCAGTCTAATTTCAGAGCAAAATTCACTATTCAGAAATCAACCCTTCCTGTTTCCATATGCAAAATTTAAAATCTATAGCAGTTTAAGATTTTTTTTGCTTGCAAAACTTTCAAATAAAGAGTAAAGACAACCACTAGTGATATACAGTGGAATCTGTATGTTCACTAACTAATGGTAGCCACAAATTTGTTTTGCAGTACTGGAACGATATAATATAAAATGTGGTTTACTGTGTATTTTAACACTTCACCTTAGATGTCTACTGAGCTCTGAGGTCTGTAACAGGCTACTAAAACAAATATTACTCAATACTGAATTATAGCACTGTTTGATAGCAAAACATTTTGCTCTGAATTTCAAAGGCATTGCTGTTGAGTTTGGTAAGATATTTGGCCGTTTAAGACTACTAGATTGCAGGATGAACTCATGCTTTTCATTTCAGCTTCTAGGACCAGGATCTAAACAAATGTCATCCTAGCCATACTATTTTCTAGTATTGCTTCTCGTAATGGAGTCAGTATGAATCAGTATTGAATAAGTAATCTTAAATATTATTGGAAATCTCTTTTGAATGAACAGCCAGTGTCAAGTTTAATTGCTGACAAGTTTTACACCAATTTTGTTGAATATTTATAAAAACCCTCTAAGGATCATGCAATACCTGTGGAAAGGAGTCTAACTGAAAATGAAGTGACCAAATCCTGCCAAGCTTTTATTGGTGTAGATACACTGGAGTTTGCCTCCTTGATGAGAATAGCTTATGATGCCTAATATTCACTGTCTTTTAAAATGTCAAGGTAATACTCAGTTTCATACAACCTTCTTCCTCTTTTGATAATTACAACTGTTTAAAGAAGATGTAAAGTTCTAGTATGCCTGAACAATACCCTAACTCAAATGGCAAATTTCCTATTAATTTCAACAGAAACCAGAATTCTCTGGATGTCCAATGTCTGCAATATCAAAGGCGAGAAAAGATCATGCCTCATGTTTTCTCACTTACTACCATAAAACCTCTAAAACGTTGCCATTTTCTTCAAAGACTTTTTACGCAGAATCACAAAAGATGTTATTCAGAAAAGATTCATGTCTCATATGGCTTGTTTTGACACTCGTACTTTAGTACCACTCATGTTTTAGTACAAAACTAAATGTCTGGATGCAAGAATATAATCAACAAACATTTCATAATTTTGAGACACATTTAAGGTCATCTTGTACAAAATGTAATGCAAGGAGGAAATACCAGTGAAAGTTTTCTTATAATTAAGCTCAATATTGAAATCAAGAAGCCAGAATGTCTGCTTCCTATTCATGCAGCAGGAAAAATACAGCTTGTTGTTGGGGGTCAGATCAATTCATGCAGTATTGTTACCTCTGCTGGATCTAATATGAGACGGAGTTACAACACCTATCCCCAGCCTCATCTTCCAGGCTAATTGGGGTATTACTTATGTATCTAGATAAAGAGGGCATTATTTCAAGATGAAGAAAAAACATGCCCTGAATAAGAAAGAGAAGGTGAGACAAAAAGTAATGCAGTCTAAAGATATTTAGGTTTTGCAGACTCCTTCACTAAACCCATTTCCATTAGAGGTTCTTTCAGTATCTTTTTCAAATTCCATAATTCCATCTGACAAAGAAACCCTAAATAACAAGTTACTTGCTCGCTTGTCACCATGTGACAGCTCTGTGACAAACCTGAAAAAAATGAAGAGGAAGAAAGTTATTTCTGTGAGATCATTCAACTTTCACTGAAAACAATCTAAATTTTTTATCTGTAGTCATCACTGGGGTAGCTTTACCATTGCTCCAAAAAGCTAATAGGCACAATAAACATCACTGATCACTGAAACAGAAACGAGAGAAGCAAGACAAAGTGAGACAGTCTGATATATTTTAGGTCTAGGTGAAAAGGTGCTCTTTTGAAGGTTACACATAAAGTAAATTGCTTATCTAATGCTTAACTTCTATTCTGGAAATGCATACACACAAAAAGTAGCAGTAGTCCTTATAGTAAAACTGTCCCTCTGAACTGAAATAACACTATCTGAATATTGCAAGCATTAATGTGCTAAAGCCTCAAAATTCCCATTTGTACATTGTTCATGTTCAGTTTTCAACTTTCTAGGAAAGTTGTTTTGGTTATTACAAATAATTTTCCAAATATGTGATATGAACAATTAGTCACTACATCATTCCCATTTAAGCACCTCTGTTAGAAAGGGAAACACAGAAGGGATATTGGAATCCGGGTGCTGGGATGGTATTTTACAGAAAAGAATGTTATAAAGAATGCTGAAAGAAGATGAAAATATAGGTGCAGATTTCTTCACAGCTCAAATCAAAACAATTTCTGTGAAGACAGCGCTGTGAAAGCTGGTGTTTGCTTATTTAGGCACAGGCAAAGGAATGGAAATTGAGTACAAGGAAAATACCGATGTTAAAATGCAGGGAAAGTATATTGAAAATCCAAACCAGAAATGAACTGTTACTACTAGCTTTTTTTACCTTACTCAGACTTCAGTCAAAGAAACTCCCACTAAGTTCACCACTAAGAGGATTAGGCACAAGATAATTAGCCAAGTTTGTGTCCTGTCAGCACAATATATATTTTCAGAAGAAGGCCTGTGGCTGGCTCACAACACAGGCTTTCACCAAACATCTTTCCTCCCAGGTTCCGAGCTGGCTTCAAACAAGCTTTGCGCTGGTGCCCCTTCATTGAGATGTCCAGCTATGACAAGCTAGAGCTCAAAGCAGCTAGATTTCATCCCACCCGGCAAAGCAGCCTATATGCTGTGTCCAGAATGGAGTCCAGCATGACGGTGGTGTTTGACACTAGTGATGGAGACAACACCCATGCCAGCCGTAAGAAAAGAGCAGCTCCAAAGGATGTGAGTTTCAATGGCTGCTCACAGAAGAATTCCAAGACTGCCTCCACAGCCTCAAGTCTCATCAGTTCACTGCACACATCAGCAGATGATTATTCCTGAGCATTTCATGGTGAAAGCTGCTAGAAGGGCAGCACTGGACAATGCTTTCGTACTTTGGGACTAGATATTCATGCTACAGGAAAGCAAACATAATTACACTGATGAAACCTAGCTATAAATACAGTGAGATTTTTAAGCATCACTTTTCTGCTTTTAAGAGAAGGAGGAACTTGAAGACGTATGCATGCATCAGTTTGAAAGAACACGCTTATACATAGCACTGTTGGCAGCAATTACCTGAAACAAGCCAATGGCATAAAATACATTGTTTCAGCTGTATCTGACCTGTGGCATTTATGTTTCTCTTACTGTAATGTAGCAGATTCATTAAAGCTGAAATGCACCACTGTTTCCACCATAAGTTTATTAATCCTACACAAAATTACATGAGATCTGATAAAATATTTCTTTATAATGAAGACATAATGAGCCCCAAGTCTATTCTTTTTTTGTTTTATAATTAAGCCGTATTCCCAGGCAAATAGACAAAAGGGCATTCACGTGAACAAAGTTCAGCTCTGTCTGCAACAGGAAAATTTTTCAAATATATATGAAAATTATTTTTTTTTTAAAGCAGAAAATCTCTAAGGGAAGAAGTTAAATTTTACCCAAGTTTCTATATTAGTGAACATTAGATTCCAATGGAAGGCGTGCTTCCAGGAGGATTCATTGCTTAGATGAATGTCTTGTATCTTAGTGCTAAGTTGTTTAAGTACTAAGAACTTCCTCTGATGACCCAAACAGGACCTTTGTGACTGACTTTAGAAAGGTCAAAAGATTTTAAACTGGAGATTCACACATAAGAAAAATACCACTGTGGCAATGAGCTCTTCTCTGCAGAAGATACAGTAACATATTTCACTATGAATCACCTCTACCAGGAAAAAAAATATTTGGGCTGTTTTCCAAAATTTTCCATGCAATTATATCTTCTGCCTGCATCTGAAAACATGTTAGGAGTTATTACACACACACACACTTTCCCACCAGATTCAGGGAAAATCCACTATCACTGTTGCAAATAAAGCTGAATTTACTACAAAAGTCACCAGACAGCAGCCTTTGTTTCAGATAAATGGCTATGTCAATTGCACCAATCAGCTGGTTGGTTGAATGCTTGTTCTCAAACAGTTAAGCAAAACTGAAGCAAAAGAGCATCTTCCCGAGATGGCCAGACGAGCACAGAGGACTGTATATCAGACTCAACCCAAGACAGTATCAAAGCTGAGCAACTAACAAAGAAGTTTGAAGAGAGAAAGGCTCGAACTAGCTTTAGCTCACATTGTTTCCCAGCAGCTGGGAATGCCCAGCATTGTGAGCATATGATATGAGACTAGTAACAAGAATCATGTTTGCATTGTGATTCATCTGTATAGTCAACTGCTATATTCTGCTAAGTGTAATTTGAATTGTACCGTGATTTCAGTGCCTTGCTGTCTATATCAAAATCCTATGTAAGATGAAAAATCCTCAAATAAGTGAATCTAGTGTTTAACACTGAACTCTCCATGTGTGAAATAACTGAAGAACCTGGTCATAGAGTATTGTACTCTGATAAAAACGTATCACGATTCCAGACTCACAGTTTTCCTATCCAAGGCCTGACCTTAAATCCTCTGAAGCAAAGAACTCTGTTCATTAATGGCTTTCCTTTAAAATTTAAAATCTTCAGAGGTGCTTAACAACTCTGCTGAGAAGATTCAGGATAGCCATGCACAAAAAAATAATGAACCTAGGCATATTAACCTGATGGTGATGTATTACAAAAATATGCTATAAATTCCTCTGTCTGCTCATGTACAGCTTTTGAGGAACATATATGTATAGTTGTTATATCAACTGTCTTTTCTAACTATAGCTGTTACAAAATCAGTGTTGATAAATGTCAATACATGGATGTATGTTTGAACAATATGGTTGTAGTGAGATTAATTTATTGTTTCTAAGTGTAGAGCATAACTCTTTAAAAGCTATACATAAAAGTACAGCATTGCAAATATATAAAGCATGCTTGTTTTGTATATACAAAACATGACATTTGTTTGAAAAATATTGAGGAACCAATAGCGGCTTCCTCACACCCTTGCCTTTAATTAGTGAAACAATTTCACTTTACTAAGTGTTTTAGGATATTACCTCCTAAAGGAGTAATCTATTGACAATCTCACCGTATACTGTGGTGTAGGGGTCTCAAAAACACCCTTACCATTCCTGTAGTACTCCTCTGAAGTTACAGGATATTCCCGTACAACAAATGAAGAAATCTGTGCTTTTAACCACAGCATTGCTTTAGCAAAACATTATGATGATACATGGAGCAAATCCATCCCTCTGTCTCACCCTCAAAAAGCATGAGGGGTTACACAGCCAAACAAGTAGCCTCTAAAATGTTTATCTGATGAAAAGACTTCATTGCTCCCTCAACTGCCATTTTGCTATGAGGTTCCCTTGATATAGGTAGGACAGGTTTAACTTTCACATCTCCACAGACAGGATGTTCAGTGTAAGCTTTCACTGGCATTCCCCTGACACTGGCTAAAGTTGTCAAAAAAAAAAAGGGGGGGCTAAACGTGGCTACATTTAAACACAGCAGTAAACAAGAACCTCCTATTTCACCAATATAAATTTCAAAACACAGATCTTCAAAACTCATTTCATTAATAGAGATTTATAACACCTTTGTCTCAAGTCTTCCATATAAAAGCATGATGCTGAAAGGAAAACTGAACTCAGAGCTTGGAGTAAGCTCAGAATGCTCATATAAGATGCATTCAGTAGACTGCAGCCTTGGCTACTTGGCAGGAATCCCTTCACAGCCTCCCTTCCAGTGCAAGTCTTATTATCAAGGTTGTGAGGCACTGACAGAACTGCATGGCATGAGCTATTTGCAGCATTTTTATGTCTGGTAACTAAATGTGACAATTGAGGTAGGTCACTGACCAATACTAATACACATTTGCAAAAATAACATTCAAAAGGAGCTAGTGTAGAAAAGGAGAGCAATACACAAGTTTTAGAAGTTGCCTTTTTTCTATCTAGATAAAAGCATTTAGGTGTTTTGGGTGTGGATGTCTCTTCTTTAATAACAGTGAATTTCTTCTGTAGCAGTAAACAAGAACCTCCTATTTCACCAATATAAATTTCAAAACCTTTCAGGCTGGTCTCCCTAAAAACCATGGAGTTTATAAAAACACTTTTTTGTGTTGCATTTATTTCAAGAGTTCTGAAGTTGCCCCAGCTCACATAGAAATTTAAACCTGCTGTATAGCTTCCTCTAGTTTAAGATAAGCTTTAAATTTAGAGTCCCCATTTGTATGTGCTGTTTGTACATATTGCTACAAATGATGCTGGCGATAGTACTTAGGATACACCATTGTTTACAAATATTGTGTGAGTACCTTGTATTAAATAATGCATTCAGTTCAATTTAAATCTTCCTATTCATGAGCAGGTTCAAGTGATTCTGCGTTAGTTATTCAAAATGATTTGTGAGTGCAGTCAGAGATAATTCTTTATCAGTCCATGAGCAGTTGCTGTGGGTATTTAAATTCAGATTGTTTCAGATAGTTTAATATATCACATGGTATACTGTTATTGGCTGATTGGATTCCTATCTGTAAGACTGAAATGTGCATATTGGATACAACTGAAATCACATTTCCCAAAGCAAATGGTTACATTTAGAAATACCAAACCTGCCTGTTATGAGTACTCTGTAACATAGCCTCTGGAATCACTATTTCCAAGTTTCCCAGTAGCAAGTTTTTCACTGCAATATCTGTGATGAAAACAAAAAGGGATACCAGGGCCAGCCACATGAATTGTATTTCCAAAGCACACTTACTTTGAAAATTCATGTTGCCCAGCCTGTTTCAATTTATGTTTTAGGTTCAAAAAGTAATCATTTAATCAATAGACATTCACCAACAGAAAGCTACTAACCTGTTAACACTTGAAATAGCAGCTCTTCTATAACACTGCCTACAAATTCATGTACAAATGAAAGTGACAACAGATCAACTCTGTAGATCTTGTAGATGTATAGTAGTAGATGCAGTCTTGTAGATGTAAACTTTGTGTGTATAGCATACACACAAAGTCTTCAGGCAAGCTCCTTCCTGAGTGCAAGGGAAAACTTGACAGAGGTTCTGCCAGATGAGGTCTGACAAGCTAAGGACAGGGAAAGGTTCCAGCATCAAAGGACTCCATAGAGTACCCCAGCCAACAGCTCTTTCCAGTCTGTGGTACTGAAATACACCTCCTGGATGTTAACCCTAAAAATTTAAGGCAGCCAGCCGCACTTTGAAGATCAAAGATACTGCTCTTCCTTGGCCCAAATCTCTACAGTAGGGAAGGAAGTGTGTTCTAATATGTTCACAGTGTTCATTCATTTTGTTTGAGTTTGGAAACTTAAAAACACTTAGGCAAGGATTATTAATAATGAGCTAGGTAAGGCTACCCACCTGGAGCAGTTCTCCTGGAGCTTAACTTCAACAAGGCAGAAAGGAAGTGATCTTCACTTTTCCTCCTATACCCTGCATCCCAGCACCCTCGGGGCTCCTAACCAATGATATTGCTGCTACCCAACCAGCTAATATGTATGGGGCAGCAGGACCAGTACTGGCAGAGAAAAAGAGAGCAAGCCAAACAGTTTGTCCTTGGGTCCAAAATTACTTTTCATAGCTTGTTAGGCACGTAATTCCCTTAAAACTAACAGGATGTTATTGAGTATAGTTATATCTATTTATTGTGAACTAGTATCACATAAACCAGACTTTGTTTCTCCCCACAGCAGACATTTATAAGCTCTTTTTTCCCCAATAGATCCTGTGGTTCCTCAATAGCTTTCCCATATTAACCTAAGATTCTGACTCCTAATCCCTTCCTTTTGGTCTGATCCTGGGGCAAAACACAGGAAGGACTGAGGGAATCAGAGTTTCCTCAGTAGGAACCCTTTGAGGTAGCCTCCATTTAGCACAAAATTTAGCCTAGCTTGCTCTATGTCAGTCTCTCACATAGTTTGATTAGAGCTCTCTGCCTTCTGGCAAAGCTGAATGGTTTCAGGAGAGTGTAGATGTTCCCTCATCACAAAAGGGATCAGCCCTCAAAATACTCTGGTGCCACTAGTCAAACATCTTAGCCCCTCCTCACAAGCACTGATCAGGCATCACAGAAAGATGGATTAAGCTTTCACCAAAGAAACTACAGGCCATCAGTCAGAGGATGTTGTACACCTGCCTTCTCAGTCGCTATGGCAGCTTATCAAACTGCACATAAAAATCAGTAACTGGTGGCAATACCCATGATCAGCTTGATATAGGCTGCAGTGACATTTATAGCTGCATAACATTGTCCAAGGAAGGGATCTAACTGCTTTACATCCTGAAGAAGAAAGAGTAGTATCTCCCTCTGGGACTGCAAATTTAACAACTATTCAGGTAAATGGTTTTAAAAGACATAATTTGAAGTGTAGTTTTGCAGCTTACTCATCTATTCTGCAATCTTTTGGGCTAATTGTGCTGGCACCTTCTACACCTTGTACGGTATCTAAAAAGCACCATCAAACAGCTAAGGTATACGTATATGAAGTTTGACCCTGTGCCCCTGAAAGGCTAAAAAATGATTGAGTAGAACACCACCGTAATGAATTTTGTCTTTGGAAAACAAAGCCTCTGTCACTCAGAGTAGCTAAAAATGAATTAAAATGCAACAACCTGAGATCAGTGTGTGTCTCTTCCAGTAGAAAAGGTTGACAGTAACACTTTTTCAATAGCATTTAAATAAAGAAGGTTGGATGAGGCTTTGAGCAATCTGGTCTAGTGGAAATGCCTCCCATGGCAGGGGAATTGGAATTAGATGGTCTTTAAGGTCCTTTCCAACCCAAACCATTCTCTGATTCTATGATTCTATGAAACAGCATAAAAAACTAATCACAGAGTATCAAGTGAAGTCATTTTCCAGCTGAACTACATCTCACCCTTGGAAAAATATGTGGGAATAAAAAGCAGCTGAAAATAAATTAATTCCCTGAAAAAACAAAAAAAATCTTATTTGAACATGCTAAATATCTGACAAAATTGTCCAGCTTCAGAGTCCAAATTTAGCAGAGTTGTAAGTGAATTAGTCTGATAAACAGAATTTATCAGAGTTCCACTAATGCTTTTGCAAATCTGGAAAAATAATTGTCCTAGTTCTTACGAGTTGTTTTATTGGGTATCTGAACGCTGACTTCACAAACCACAGAATGTTCTGAATTCTGGCACAAATTATAAGTCTGAAAGATCATATCAGAAGCATGTTTTCATAGCTATATCATGCAAACAACTACCCATGATAAATATCAAACACCGAGTTGCTGAATTGGCTTGAAAGTAACAGTCTACAATTATACATAAATGGGAAATGTTTCCAAATAAATGTTTTCTTTGTTGTTTTTTTTTTAAAGCATGAACAACTGAAGAAGATAGAAAATTACTACCAAACAAATCCAACAGACTAATAAAGAGCTTCGAATGTATTCTTTTAAGGTATTTCCTTTTCAAACAGTCTAAGCACCAGTACCCTGTATTCCCAAGAAACAGGGTGGCTGATGAGGAAATTATCTTTCATTAAGCGCCTGTAGCAAGGCTGGCTGTCCTACAAGGCAAACATGATTAAGTTATGTAAGTTTCCATAGACAGCAGTATGCAAAGAAGAGATGCCTTTCTAAAAGACATCACAAAGAGCTAACTTTCCACCTGGCCAGCTTCCTCTTGCAGATGACACTATGGCACACAGGACAACACTAGGATCAGCTGGAAGTCTGCTTGCTACAGCTTTATGCAAGGCATAATGTCACATGTCAGCTCAGAAGGATTTAATCAATTTGCTACATAACCTATGTGTGCTTTGTTATTTATTACCTTTTTTTTTTTTAAATATTGGTATAAGTACACTCCAAACTTGATGAGCATTAGCATATCAGTTACCCTGCTATTAGAGGCTATATAAAAGCTAGTGGAAATACAAAAATAAGTTACAATATATTCAGTTTCTGAGTACATGCCCATAGGCATGAATCAAAAGGTTGAGCTGTGAGTGACAATGCAATGAAAGCCAGCAAATGAAAGGGCACTTACAGTTCACAAAAGAAGGTTTTTTTAAACTATTACATTTACATTTTAGAACCCCTTGGCCCTGCCTGTTCCAAAGGAGATGGCAAAACTCCTCACACACCCTACCCATCTCCACTTGTCCTGCCATAACAAAATCTTTGGGCAACCTCTCCTTTTTTCAACTCAAAAGAAACCTGACCCTGAGGCCATGAGGGAGCTGCAATACAACCTGACAGGTTTTCCAGTGTGGCTGTGCCTCTGCAAGCTCTGACACGAAGCACTCTACAACTTGTCTTGATGAAGACCTAGAAACCTAAACGAGACAGGAGCAATAGGTCCTAACTCTAATCACTTTCTACTAGATAATTCCATTTGCCTTGCCTGCCACAGTGACATACCAAGGTACGTGTTACATAGAAATTCTTTGCAATAGAACAAATAATCCATATATACACACACAGGTTCAGAGGAAGGAGAAAAACCTTGAACTAAATCTGCGAGCTCCACCTATGGAAAAGCACTTTCCCAATGTACCTCGGCCTTGCAGTGGTGGCTTTAGGGCCCATTCACACAGCTGAGATCCTTGCAAGAATTTGAGAGTTTGGAACTGTTGTGGTTTAAGCTTAGTCGTAAATTAGACAAAGCATGTAGCCTGCTTGTTTTCCCCCCACAACCTGTCC
>WYDI02018534.1:0-24290 GCA_009867235.2 Psittacus erithacus
ATTCATTCTGTGCACAATATTAGTTCAGTTTGTGATAGTGCTGGCACTGGAATTACAGAGTTTCAGAATACAGCCATGATTCTAAGAGATTTAATAAAGGGGCATCGCAACCAACTTTGTCATGGCAGCTTTACATATGGCATAATGGGAGCAGCGGGGAATCCACTGCAGCCCATGAATTTCAAATCTTACAGAAGTTCTGAAAATTCCTCTAATATTTTCCATTCAAACAAACAAGACACTACAAAATCCTTCTACTACTTCCATCTACTTAGGTTTTAAAGAAGAAGGAATTCCATTTGCATTATTTTTATGCAAAACCCTACCCATCTGCCAAAAAAGCAATGGATTTTCTCAGATGCATCAGGCACATCACACACACCAAAAACCGCAGTTGGCACTGGAGACAAAGACAAGCCAAAGCCATTTTTTGATTACAGACACGTCTGGGTCCAGAGTCCGAACTGCACAGGTATAAACCCCTGAAGATGCTACTACAGTGTCAGGATTAGATACTTGCATCAATTCATCTTGCCAAAACTAAATGTAAAAATAGAACTTCAGGCCTGCACCCTCCTTTAGCAGTGCTTACTTTTACTGTATTCTTGAAAACTATGTATGCCGTGTAGATATCTTTAAGCCAAAATAATTACAATGTCTTACCAAGGGAGTTCCAAATGATTTCTAATGTTTGCAGTAATAATGTTTACCCTGCGCTGTAAAGTATCCACAAAGACACAGTAAGGGTGATGAAAGGTTCAATTTCACAGCACAATTAATTACTATTGAACTTATCTTCACAGAGATCACTGCAGGGCTTATAAATGTTTTATATTTAAAAAAAAAAAACAACCAAACCCAAAATAGCATGCTAGAATTTAGATGAATTCGATTTGTCAGAGCCCACCTGCCTTGTATTTCTGTCCATGATCTGACTTTAAATGAATGATCCTTTAAAGGAAGCATTTGGAGCACATTTCACTGAGGACACAAAGAACATCACTTAAAATGCATTAAAGCAATTTTATGCAAACAGCTATTTAAAGAAAATAATTTCAGACTGACCCCTTTCAAGGCTGAGTTACTCCAAAAATAGCAAGAGACAATCAGGAGTCAACCCTGTACTAAAGGTACCTAATATAACCACAGATTAGCATGCTATTAAGAGCTTCCTAACGTGACTGATGTCCTGCCTTATAAAAACACAAAACCTTAGAGGTTTCAGGCTCATTCACTTGTTTTTCTCCATCTGGATTAAACATATGCAAGTAAAACAGAACATAAGTTTGCAAGTGCAAAGGAAAGTACCACTGAGGCTGTTCAAACTGCCTTTAAGGAAGTTGATTGAAAAAAACCCCTTCAGAGTTGCCAATCTGGTATTTAATCCCTAGTTTTACAAAATGAAAAAAGTAATAAAAATGCTCAGTTCTTCTCTCTTTATATATACCAACCCGACTCTCAGTTAACAAGATGAAAAACACAAACTGGAAGAAAATAACCTTAGTTACGTATCAATACTTAAGTATTTGGTTTTATATAAAAAACACTCCTCAGGGTTTGATGATCAATTTAAAGTAAATTACATCAAATTTTGATCAGTTCTTGACTACCTAATGAAAAAAAAATCTGATTATAAATATTTTGATTTTTTACTGACAGAAAAGACTGATTACATGACATTCTGAACAACAGAATCGCAACCAATGCCTGAGCTGCTACGCAACAAAAAATCTGGGAAAATAAATCATCAGTTCAGGTCCTTTGCCCACACTATGCAAGATGGAATCTTAAAGGTTCTGTATCCTTATGAACAGCCATAGGGCACCCAGGACAAGCAGCACAAAGCGCTGTTTTGCTGTGTGACTCTCAAGGAGGCCAAAGTCCTGTCTCCACAAACCTTGCTGCTCTCTTTCTTAAGGTCTCATTTCTCCAGTGTCAGGCTAAACAGTTTGCAAGCCAGCATAGGTTCGCCAAAACATAGCTTTTAGAATGGTCATGGGGTGGAAACTACACTCTCTAAAAGCTGGTTTTGCAACGCTGCGAATTCAACATACAGGCAGCCATTCTCCAGCATCATTAAGTGAGAACTCTGAAAATACAGGCAAAAAAGAAAGGGCAAAGCAGACGAGAAACCCTAGCACAGCCCTCGATAAGGGCTGCGCTCTTCGCTCTTATTTCAAACGTTTAAACCAAAGCAATAAGTCTGAAAGAAGCGAGGTCTAAAAGCTGAGCTTTTGCCTGGAGTTGGCGGAGTTGCAGTCCTTCCAGCTGCTAGGGAACCTGGAATGTCCTCCAGCACTTCCAGACGTTCTCTGCTGACAGTTTTTTGCCTTCCAGGGATGCTCAGCGGGCGCAAAGCAAGGGCAACAACTGCTACTTTCAGGGAAATACTTTCATTTGCTTCCAAGCTCGCAGCTTGCTCGCCCTACATGGTAAGAGTCTGAGATTACGCTGACAGAGAAAAGTGACCAACCTGAAAGCAAATATAAGAAAACTGGAACTGAGCACATACATTAGTAACTCCCGCCGCCTCCCGACCCGCCGTCAGGGCTGGCTGTCAATGGCGGGGCTGCCCTGGAGGCCGCGGGTCCCCTCAGCCTCGCCGCGTCCCGCCGCGGGGAACGCGATGTCCCCCCCACGCCGTTTCTCCGACCGCCGTAGCATCGTACCCGTTACCGTGGCGCCCGGGGCTGCTGCCGCCGCACGCCCGCCAGCCAGCGGGGGCAGGGCATCTCTCCTCCCGCCGATAGCGGCTGCGTCTCCTCGCAGCCACGGCGTCGGGTCTGGCTCGGGATGGCCGACCCTGCTCTGGGTGAGTGGGGAATGTGTGGCCGCGGCGGGCACTGCAGAACGCCCGCCTCCTCTTTCGCCACCTCGGCGGGGCAGCGGAGCGGGGGGCCGGGAGCCGGGCTGGAGGCCCCTCCTAGGGCCTGAGGCAGGCCGCGCCGGGGCGTTCCGACCGGGACGCCTCGCCTTTCCCGCAGCGAGGCCAGGGGCGGGCCCGTGCTCGCAGCCCTGCATCGGGGGGCTCTGACCGGTACCTGCTCTTTGCAGGCTGTGCCCACAGCACAGTCGGCTGTGGGACTGAAGTTTACAGGCTCCAGGATAGAAGAGAGGGGCATTTTCAAATGGAACTTGTTCTTCTGTCTTAGCAACTGGTGAGGGCTCACCCCCAGCTTCCCTAAATGACTGTATTACATTTTGTAACCCTACAAAAGCATGCAGCCGTGGTGGAATATCCTGCCTGGACAGCCCAGGCACCTACACAGGTTACCGTTAAAGCTGCAGAGTTTACAAAAGGTTTATTGTGCAAAGTTTGAGTTCGAATAATCGATGCTAAACCAGCTGTCCCAGTTTTATTACTCTGGGGGTTTTAAATTGAATGTTTAGTCAGACCCTACATAAGCAAGATAGCCTCACCCCGAGAAAGCAAATACACCTTTGGACAAATCAAAGGTAGATTTCTCACTCTTTCAAACGCTCACCTTTAGGTGCAAATAGATACAGAATCTGCAAGCAGGAGGCTGCATCATGCTGCATCATGTGCAGCTGACGACAGACAGCTTGGCTCTGATCTCCTCCTGGTGTACAAACTCCAAAGCAACGCAGGAAATTGGTTCTGGGAGTGGCTCTGCATCACAAAATCTTGCTCTGAGCCAAACTTAGGTTTGATTCAGGTGCAGTTAAAAACTGTGAAGCCAGAGTCTCCAGAAGCTGTACTGTCATAGAAGTAAACGTAATTAGCTTATAAAAAAGTCACATACTGCTTAATCACTTCTTTAAGGCAATAATCTGCGTTCATAACAGTTGAAACCATAAATATAAAATAATATATTTATGCAACCATAAATATCAAATAAATACCAAAATACAGGGGGAGCAAATGTACAGTGCAGAGAACTGAAGCACAGTCCCTCAGAAGCGAGCCATCCATCCTCTTGCTGGCACAGGAGGGAGGTTTTACCTTTGATCAAGATAGCTCTATTTCAAGGAAATGGCACACTGTTTCGCAGGAAATTCCGGTTCCTTTGGCTGCGTTAACAGTGTGTTTCACAGAATTTCCTGTCTCCCCATTTTTTGATTCATCCACATACATAGAAAGAAACACATACACTTTCTTCCTTGGTTTAATACATCCTGACCTGCTCCTGAAAAAAACTCTACACATAATCTATCCGTGTTATTAAATATGAAGAACTTACAACAGTGAGTATGTCACAGTAATCTTTTATTGCCTCTGGTTAGTGCTGGTACAACCCTTTCAGCTTCAAGAGAAACCAGATTACAACTTGTCTGTCAAGACTGAGGTTTATTTTATGCAACATGCGTGATAGCTAAGCAACCAGTGTTGTAATTATTGAAATGATTACCCTACCCATCAGCAGCCCATGTGGCCACGAGACCTTCACATCTTTTTGCTGATTATGTACTTTCTAGAGCAAAGACAAATGGTGGTAACTAATACTCATGCAGCTGGGCATGAGGGCAAACCAGTACTGTAGTACTCAGGATGCATCAAGCCAGCCCAGCGTAGGTCTGATAACTGTCAATAACATGGAGGCTCAATATGGATTCAATGTTATTAGACTAAATTTTCTATCTCCTTCTTTTTTTATTCTTATTTTATTTACTATGAGGGTGGTGAGACACTGGCACAGCAACTCTGAGACTGCCCAGAGAAGCTGTGGCTGCCCCATCCATGGCAGTGTTCAAGGCCAGATTGGATGGGGCTTTGAGCAGCCTGGTCTAGTGGAAGGTCCTCTGCGCATGGCAGGGAGGTTGGAACTAGATGAGCTTTAAGGTCCCTTCCAACCAAAACCATTCTTTGATTCTATGACTACTATTTAGAATGCAGTCAAAAAAACCCCAACCTTTTGATCAAGACTCTGTTGCTTTCCCTCTTTGGTTCCTTTCCTGAGGGAAATCATCTTAGATCAGCAGGCAACAATGGAATAGAGCATAATGAAGTGAACAGAAACTGTTGATTTCAGGTAGCTGAATCTCAGTAATGATCGGATCGTAAGGTCTCTAGGCTCCACCACACCGAGTGCATTTAAACTTGTCCACACAAACATAACTCACCCAGTTTACAACTCCAACAGTGGAATCTAAGCGGACAATTTCAGGGGCGGGCAGGAGGAGCAGCTGGCAGAGTAGAGGCAGCCAGGTAGAGCAGAGCAGTTATCAGTGGAATTGTCTTACAGTTTATTGGAGTCCATGTGCCCATGTAGTCTCACATTAGAGAACACTTAAGATTAATTTGCTGCTGGAAGGTGAGATACACCAATAAATCAGGTTCCTTGTCACTCTGTGGGTTAATAAGTATGGAAAAAAAGATTTTTATTCCTCACTGGCTGTGTTTATATTTCATTTCTTTTTGAGAACAAAGGCAGATGTGGACATAAAGGGATTTATCATTTATCTTTACGTCAGGCTGCACCTAGAATACTGTGTTCAGTTTTGGTCCCCAGTATACAGAAAAGATGAGGACAAGCTGGAGAGGGCCTAGAGAAGGACCACAAAGATGATCCACAGACTGGAAAGACCTATGATGAAAGTCTGAGAGAACTGGGTTTGTTTAGCCTTAAGAAAAGGTGTCTCATGGGAGACCTTAATACCATGATCCAGTATTGACAGAGCAGCTACAAGGAAGATGGAGACTCCCTTTTTACAAGGAGTCACATGGAAAAGATGAGGGGTAATGGGCACAAGTTAATCCTGGGGAGATTCCAGTTGGACACAAGAGGAAAATTTTTCACAATGAAAACAGCCATTGGAATAATGTCCCCAGGGAAGTGGTGGATTCCTCAACACAGGACACTCCTAAGATTTGGCTGGACAGGGTCCTGGGGCATCTAGTCTAGACCATGCTTTGCCAAGAAAGGTTGGACCAGATGATCCTTGAGGTCCCTTCCAACCTGGGATTCTATGATTCTATGCCTCTGGGTTCTCTGGAATAGGGGAGACAGGTAGCAGCTCCCTGGCCCTTGGGGTTAGGGATCACAACCAGGCTGCTGCAGGTTCCATACAGAAAATACAATGTAAAGAGTTCTTAAATGCTCATGGAGGTGCAGTTCACTGTTCAAACATGTTCGAAGACTGTATAACCTTTGTGCTTGTGACCAATTGGCACGTTACTCATAGTTGTTCCACCCACACAGGCTTGGCCCTGAACAGTACACCTTCATAAATACTGTTTGCATATTATCAAGTTGATAAAAGCCAACATGTATTTGTACAGAGCCTTCATTGACTTCTCATAGCACAAAGCTGCTCCTTCCCCTTCCTCTTCCACAGTCTTTGTGCTTCATTTTACAGGGGAAGAAAGACACCTTACTGAGAAAAACTGGCTTCACAAAAGAGACTGAATTCCAGCTTTAAAGGCTGCCTAGAGACAACCGCAGCAGACATGGGCCTCCAGCACACCAAACACTCCACAGTCAAACAAGCCAATATACCCATGTTAGGACTTGATTCTGCTGGGAAATCTGCACTGCTGTACAAGTTCAAGTCTAACGATGTTTTTCTAACAATTCCAACAATTGGCTTTAATGTTGACATGATTGAAACTGGGAAGGATTTTACGTTGACATTTTGGGATGTTGGAGGACAACAGAAAATGAGACAGGCTTGGTGCAATTTCCTGGAAAATGCAGATGGACTGCTGTATGTTGTGGACAGCTCTGATAAGCAACGTCTGGAAGAATCAAAGAAAGAATTTGAACTCATTTTAAAGAATGAATTTCTAAAACGGGTACCAGTTATCATGCTAGCTAACAAGCAGGATTTGCCTGGGGCTTTGAACGCTGAGGAAATAACGAGGAGATTCAACATGAAGAAGTACTGCAGTGACAGGAATTGGTATGTGCAGCCCTGTTGTGCCATCACAGGAGAAGGTTTGTCCGAAGCACTCCGAAGGCTAACCATGTTTGTAAAACACTACAGCAGATTAAAGGAGACTTCTACAATCTTCAAGGAAAGCAAAACACTGTAAGAATTTCTATAATCAAATTAGGATCTGGTGAACGTCAATCAATGTATTTTGTTGGACAGACTAAATCTGAAAATACTGGATTCTGGATAACTCTTAGAAGTAAATATTTAGAAAGAACTACAACAATATTAAATTTTACTGTTATACCCACAGATGCTTCTGAGACACTACTCGCTACATTTTATCAGTGATAGTATACTCAAGTTATTCAGCTGAGAAGTGTGGCTGTTGAATGATCAAAAAGGTGGAGCTGAGCATGTGGAATTTTAGCATATGGAAACAAAATGGGTGAGCAGTGCTTAGAATGCTTAAATCAAGTAATTTTCTCAAGATGTAAAATAGCCAAGTCATGCTATGATAAATTGTGGGATTTAATAAATGCTCTGTGGATGTATTTCTCATGTAAAAATATAGTCATTTTAGATCTTAAACTCTTAGTTTCCTACAAATAAACCTATGAATCTGAAACAGTTGTGGGATGTTATTGCATTCTAGAACCAATTGCTCCAAACAGGTTTTAACAGGATCTGCTTCTTATCAAGTCACAGACCACAATGAGGTACAGTGCTGTCTGTAAGGTGGAGGTCAATGTCCCTCTGTTGCAGGTTTCCATGTACCAATTTCTTTGTTTCTGCACCATTGCATTGCTGCCCAGTCAGAGCATTGGAAGCTAGTGCTGATCCCCACTGGTTTGGGGTGAGGGACAAAAAGGGGAAGAATGGGGGGGATTGGCTCCTTGGTTGGAGCAGGCAGGATCTTGATGGCTCCTGTCTTGCCTGTACTAAAGCCACCTGAAATTTTGTAATTGATAAATTTATATTTGATTAAATTTTACAGAAGTGGCACAAAGTTGCTCATACTGTTACTACACTATGTATAAAAAAAATTCCAAATGTAATTTCTGTGCAGATTTCCTGAGGGATAAAGGAATGAATTGGTATTCTGAATGCCATTAAAGCAATGAAGGATTGATAACTAGAAGACTAATTGAACTGTATTGGCCACAGAAACAGTTTAAGCACTAAGGCTGAAAAGTTAATAGGCCCTGCTCTTTTAAAAGCAAGAGAAGAGACCATCTAATTATTGGTTATACAGCCCCAGAAAATCCAACTCCATTATTTCTGCCTTCTGAGCAATGTCAGCAGATACAGGATGCTCCAGAGGTTAGGATGCTCGCTTAGATAGCTAGATTATCTTTTTTTCCCTACGTCTACCACAATCTTTGACCATGGGCAAGTCATTTAATCACTCTGTGCCTCAGTAGTCCTTTGGCAAAGTGAACTTCCCAGTTGTGCACTCTGAAAAAGCTGTGGTAAGGGTCAGCTGTGAGTCTTTCTCTTGGGGCAAAATTATTATGCCAAATAACTCATATAAGAAATTTACATTTAGTTCTTACTAATAAACAGGCAGGAATTTCAAGTTATAGAAGGGTGAAGCAGCAAGAAGAGCACCCAGATGTACTGTGTTGTCTCATGCATATATTATTCAAAGACAAAAAAATCATCAGGTGAATTTTCTGGAATAGTAAACAAGAGGTTTCCCAATAGCAGCTGTTGTGAATACTGGCAGTAATTACCACAAGCTAAAACCTGAGTCATGTTGAGACTACATTTCTAAAAGGAGAGCAAGTATTTAGACTTGTCGTTGCCCACTCTGATGATTTAGGCACAATATAAAATATCATCTTTTGTCCCAAAAAATTTTTTAAAAGTCTGCAACAATGGGAACATTAGTTTTCTAAACAAAATGATTCAGTGTTAAAAAATGTGGCATTTCAGATCAACACATTTATGAACATTTGCACTTGTATGTTACGTATTGAATTCTCCCACTAGTTTAATCATGTGTCTATCATAAATCTGAATCTAGTTCATTGACCTCGGGATTTCCTCAAGGAGAAACACTCCATGAGAGATTTAATGAGAGTGCACCAGGGTCTCTAATTAGACAAGCAGCAAGTTCTGAGGGGGAAATAAAGTAGTGTAATAGACCAGCTGATCTAGCTAAAAAGGATAATAAGCTTTCAGGCACACAGTCCCTTCTCCAGGTTATCAAATTAGATTAAATGATACTCACGTTGACTTGAAGAGAATATTTCACATTATGATTCAAAATAAATAAATAAACTTTATTCTATTCACTTTACAGAATATCAAGTATTTAAAAATGCATTTTTCTAAGAGCTTGGTTTCCTAAAGAAGTGAAGCCCTGCCTGTTTCATCTGCCCATGGAGACCTCTATCTGAATAATTTTTGAGCTTTAAATAAACATCAATCAAGTTGGACAGAGGCGCAGGTTCTCAAGGGAATTATATGCCTGAAAGTTTAATTAAAAAAATCAGTGATATAGAGAAAAGTGACCATACTGGTGCCCCCATGAAGGCAAGGCTGTTAAGAGACAAAAGATTAATCCCTGAGAAGGTAAATGTTCTGGTTTAGCTGCAAGAGAGCCTACAAGAGGACATAAATCCACAGAGCCTAGGCTTCATTAGATCTTCTGCTCCTGGAGCTAGTTGGTCTTTTTCTATACTGCATAAGTAGTGTACCTGGGGCTCCTTTAGGAAAAGAAGGTAGAGGATAGAGAATCCACTGCTTAAAATTACCTTTCTGCACCTGGAGTAAAGAAACAGTCTGACTACTCAGCATATTTTGGGAAGGATCCCATCACATGTTGCATGGTGAAATCAATATCAAGGAAGTTACAAAGGCATTTGACAGCTTCATCCTGCTATGGAGAGTTTTAGATCTTTTGACTACTTGGCTGAACAATGTAATAAGCAGAACTGTCTCTGTTTTTCAGAGCATAACAAAGTGGAATTCTACTTGCGCTAAAAACACGATCCACAATATCAAGCATAATTTGTTCCTGGACAAGCTGGGGTTTTTTTTCATTATTTAGAACTTATATAGGTTGCTCACTAAAAAGAATTTTAGGATGTTTGAAGGTTTCGAGATGCTTTGAGGTGTAAGAAAATCCAAATATGGAGACTGCTGCTCCCCTTGGCAGTGGAACCAAAGTCTGTGAGTTGAAAAGTTTGCATAGGATGAATGAAGGGTAGTAAAGAGTTTATGATTGCTCCCCCAGCTACTTGTATTGCTTTATTTTTTGGAACCTTTTTCATTAGCTTTCCTAGTAAATCACACCCAGATCACCCTGGTGTTTCTGGCATTTTTTTATGGATGCATATTGGCAGTCTCGTGCAACTGTGATGAAGTGTGGAAGCACTACAGCTATACTGTGGCTGAAGTGTGCAAGTCCTCCAGTGTCTGCTAGTATTTCTGACACTGAGTTTGCTGTACCTTTTGGTTTCTGCTGAAAGCACAGTCATCCATGAAGAAACAAATGGTACATATCCAAGATTGTGAAACACAAAGGGTAGGTAGGGTCTGTGAAACCTGAGGCATGCTGTATCCCCTGGGACGTGTTTGGATGTGATCATTTAAAAGCTGACAAATCCGGAGAATGGGGCACTGTCCTTTCGACCACTCATTGATAACACTACTATGGTACAACATCATCATGAGCTTTCTGAGCTCATCCCATTCCAGCGGGATGAAGAGCCACTTTAAGGGAAGGCGTGGAGCACCATAAGAAACCATTGCAAATTTGGATAGGAACACTCCCTCCTTCTTTGCTTGTGAGAAAATTCTTCCAGTAACTGAATGCTCTGCAGAATCAGAGGGAAGTGTAGTGTATAAGGAATACAGCACAAGGCTTTTTCAATACCAGATATGTAGAGGTGGGTGAGTTATTCAAAAGGTGTCTGTTGCCATCTCCTCATTTCTGACAAATTAACTGAAACAAAGGAAAGACTTTCATGTCTCAAACAAGTTCTAAGCCAACTGCAAGTGAAGACAATACTTTGAAGTGCTGTATGCACATTAAACTGCTTAAAGCAAGCTTTCCTCCCAAAGTAAATGACCCATCCTGAGTTCTGTACTGCTACAATTAGACTTCTTCCATTTGTAATTAGCTCAAGTATTTCTATTCAGCACAAGAATTCTAAACGTATATCTCATCGGATCATGCAGGCTAGATTATACAAGTCTCTGTAATTTAGGATGTAAACTGTTGAGGGTGGAGGCCCTATTTCCAAAGCACACACATTACTGCAGGTTCCATTTGCAAATATAAATTCATAAAACAGCAACAAATCCAAACACATCCTATTTTGAACACATCTAATTTTAACAAAGTGTTTATTAGCCTGTATTTCAGTTTCTTCAGCTGTTCTTTATTATATATATAAAAAATAATATAATAAAGAATATATACATATTCTTTATTATATATATACTAATAGATGAAATTCTGTTCTTTAGCTGGGATAGATGTTTTCGTGCTGTTCGTTCACAATGTGTTTGCAGCCATCTATCGCTAAGTTGGGCTGCTGTCAGGAAACACCTCCCCTCACCCTCTATCACCTCTCAGTCCCACTCCCTAGCTATGCATTCACACTTGCAGGTCTCTGAACAGTAGTGATTCCTCACTTCTCTTGTCCTTCCCCGGTTACCAAAATGGTGATACCAGTTTTCCTGGTCTGTTTTATTAGCTTGTCATGGCGTGGTTTTGTGCTTACTCTTATTCTCCTTTTTACACTTGGAATTACCTAAACATACTTACAAAACCATTTCATTGGTTTCTTTCAGTTTGTTCCCTAAAACATTCCCTTCCCATGATGTATGCAAAAATCCTGACAATAGCTGTTAGGGTTTTACGGCAGGGCCCTGGCCCCTCTCTTTTGATGAGTATTCTCATAACAATTTTACTATTTCCTTCTTTTCACCACATTTATTCATCTGTTCCCATTTAGCCTGAGAATGTGCTTGCTTTGGTGCAAAGATCATAATTTTGTTCTGTATTTCATACACTGCCTGACTGATTAAAAGAGTTTCTAGACCTTATATTACTGCTATAAGGAGCCTGAATCTTGTGGATTATCTGATAAAATAAGTAATTTTGTAAGTTTAAATAAACCATCTAACTCTGAAATCTGAGCCATGTGTATTCTTTCTTTTTAGCAAACAAAGTGGGGAACTGCAACAACAATGTCATTGATCCAAACAAAGGCTAATCTCCCAAGCACAATTGTGCTTGGCTGTTAAAGTGTAACTGTGCCTTAATCAGTAGTTTTCAGTTACTTTATCTATGTCCATTAATAACTAAAGAATGCTAGGCTTTCAGCCTTCTCTTAACTGATCCATAATTCTGAAAAGTTCTGTTTTGGTTTAGGACTGTTACAGATTCATGTGATAATCCCTCATACGATTTGGATGCAAAACTAAACGTACAGGCATTCTTCAAACAGCCTGACCCCTGTAATGATACATGAATGTCAGTCTCCTCACCTGCTGGGTCTCACACCCAGACCTTCCTACTGGCCACTATCATTGCATGTGTTCACCACCCAGTGCAATGGCTTTTGATTAAATTCACATTTTCCGTTTGCTGAGGATTTACAATGCAAGGTTCAATATACCTAAAATGCATCTAGCTGTTCAGAGTATGAATGCTTATGTATTCATCAGTTATTTACGCACGTTGCAGATCAACATGAGTGCATACAAATCCAGTTTGGATGACTCTTTTTATCTAAAAAGATAAAACAAAATAAGAAATTGTATGCACGAAACAGTATGTACCGAGTGAAGAAGGATGGGAAGTGAGAGATGATAAACTAAAGAAGTACTATGAAAAAGGACAGAGAAAGGATAAATATGTGAGAAAAACTCTCAAGGCAAACCTAGTTCTAATTGTGTGCAGATACATGAAGTAATAGAAAGCAAAAAAAAAAATAAAAAAAAATCATGTTCCAGCCATCAATTCTTGAGTGGCTTTTGCATTCCCCTCTCATGGTAACAGTGTGTTAAGAAGCCTTCTCTTATTTTAAAATTAACATTTAATGTAGGCCAGCATTCCTATTTATGCTCACATATGTAACTTCATGTGTACTCTCTCTGAACATACATCACATACTGAAGGAAAATATTTCATCGATTTTTAGTAATGTTAGGCCCCAATATAATGTCAACTCAGAGAAAATACTATACAAATAACTGGCACCTTATAGTAACTCTAAACAACACTAATCCTGAACATGAATAATTAAAAATATTAACATCTTATTAAAATCAAATGTTGTGGAAATTAAATAGGGTAGTTTCAAATAGCTCTTTCATTTAACTTAGCTCAGAAGACATTCCTATTTTTTGGTGATCACCTGCTTATTAAAGGCTATACACTGAGCCTTCCCTTTTTGAAAGTTAGGATTTTTCCAATGAGTCATTTGGCTCATTGACCCTTTAAAATAACTATTTTTTGCCTACACTAACGGTAAATTTCTGTATACTTTAATTTCTCCTGTGCTGCTAAAAAACCCCTGTCAAATATTAAAGAAAATCCAAGCCAAATATAGAAAATCTTTACCTCAATTGGGTAAAACGACAAAAGCACTTCTACAGTTCAGCGTTTCCGCACTGAGACATCTTGTGGCCCATGAGACATACTGCAGTTAATAAAATCGAAACTACTTGGTTGCAGTCAAATGGTGACATGAGCTTGAGAACTCTCTCCTCCAGAGGTTTAAACCACATAGCTAAAAATTTTGTACCTCACTTTTCACACAAAACTGGACGTTGTAATTACAACATTGATGGGACTTATTTTTCAGATACTAAGTATTTACAAACCTGATTGATTGTAACAATTTGTTAAATCAAAATTTCTGTTCTTAGGTAAAACCTGCATTTGTTTTTATTCCACATTAAGATGTTTCAAAAGTACAGCATTTTATGGAACACAAATTTCTTAACAGTGAGTGATGTTCAACTGTCCAAACAAGCAGACAACAGTCATTTCCACATTTAATGAGCATAACCTGCTAATATAGATATCTAAAGCTTAACAAACAGTTAGCATGCAACACATGCTCCTGATCCAAGTGTGCTCCAGTCAGCACTAACAGCATTGTAAGCAGGAGCAATCAACAGTGGGTCAAGTGGATCCAAAGGAAAACTAGCTTGTTACCGTGGAGAGCAGCCTGGGGGAGCAACTTAGCCGGGGACCCACTTGTCTCTTCCCTGTCTCTTGTCCCTCTTTCTTTCTGTACTTTGCTTTTTCATTTTTACCAAAAAGTTCTTTTTGCCATTAGAATGAAATGTACACTATCAGCTATGTCTCAAGAATAAATCATTAGGTGGGCAAGTCTGTCTCAACATGTGTGCGACAGATGGGTGTGCAAGCCAGCTTTACATCAGTTTTCCACTTCCTAGATTATGGATGAGTGTTATTCATAGTCTACCCAAATGTATTATACAGCAAAATAAACTCTGTTGGTTGTTACAGCATCCAGAATAACCAAACTGCGGTCCTCTCAGTCTGGCTTCACCCCTCAATGGTTTCACTGCTCCTTCTCCATGCCTGCAGCAATATTCTCCTGCAGGAACACTACAAAATGCCATCATAGCTGTCTTACAAACTCAGACAATCAAGATGGAGAAAGGACAACACTTACTCCATAGTTTATAATGATGTGTTCCTAAACTGAAATTGCCATTAATGCTATTTTTATATATGTATATATTAAGTTGGTAGTGATTTATAAGAGCCTTGAATACCAGTTCATAACTGAAAGGAGACTTTAATATAAAAAATAGTAACGAATATTAAAAGAAAGGGTGGATCTAGGCAATCTGACAGAGGCGTGGAGTTCCTAGAACACTATATATTTCAGGAAAATTATGTGGCCATTATCCTCCCTCAAAAGAAAAGCCAAAATAGAAATATTGCTCTTTACCAGGCATCAGAAAATCAAGGAGAGCTTAGTCAGAAATCCTTATGATAATGGGGCTTTTCAGTGCTGCTGCTCAGAAGTACTCATTTTCTTCATTACAGTGTAACAGAGATATGCATACTGAGGGTATTTTCACATCTCTACTCAACATCAACCCTTCAGGCTTTTGAAATTCCTTATTCAGTTATGTATTCTAGTTTCCTTGCAAAATCAGCTTAAAACACAGCATTGACAATAGCAATCTGCATCTGGACATTTACATTTTTATTGCATAAAAGAGGCGTCTTGGATTTGATACTGGTTTATATGCTAAATTCTGCTCACTGGCAATGTTAACAGCCAGAAATAAGGTATCTTAAATTTTAGATGCTCCCACAAATGTCTCTAGCTTCACTATTCTATTAGTGCTTCTGTGTACGATGTGAAAGTCATACTACCTAACGCTTCCTATTAGCATTGAATTATCTAAGCATATCGTATATATTTTATAAATACAGCTCTGTGGATCATCCTTCCATTTGAAAACCTGAATAACTAAGGGTATGATGGCAAGTGAATTCACCTTCTGAAGACAGTCAAGTGGAACAGAATCCAGAATAATGGAGTTCCCAGGCCTGTCAGGAGTCCTTTCCTTTCCCTTTCCTTCCAGAAACATTATGGAATTCACCCAAAACGAGCAGCTGCAACAGCAAAGTTTTCAGTCACTTTGTTGCAACCAGCAGCGCCACCAGGGGATGAGTTTGTTCTCCGGACTTCTTAAGAAGGAATACTTTTTCTTTTTTTTTTTAACATGGGAGCAATACATCCCTGAATCTTTCAGGGAATGCTGAAATGGCTTATTTCACTCACATTTCCTCACTTTTTATCTCAAATGAAATTTTCTTCCCTTACCTTTATTAGGAAATTGTTCTGTTTGAAAGGTAGGGCAGGTAGGACAAAGTCAGGGAAGTGCAGCTCCACAATCTGCTGATTCCCGATTGATTCCTGTTCTTCTAGGGCCATTTGCAGCTAACAGATTTTGTGCTCAAGAGACATTTTTGGCAGTGGTCATTTAATGCTCTCTAAATTTGTCTGCAAAACGTCTGATCTAGTGCATTAAAAACTGAGTGTACATAGGCTGAACTCTAGAAAAAATCACCAATGTAAATTGGAAGCAATCCCAAAATAAAAGCTTATATTAAAAGTTGCATTAGAATAACTGAGATCAGAAGTAGGCTCAATGAATTATTTCAGAGATGGCTTTGAAACTCCGATCACAAATTATAACAAGTATGCCTCCTGATTAGTGTTTGCAGTCATGTAGGAGCCTTTGGTGTATTTTCTAATCACAGCAGCAGATGTTCAACTGATGTGGATCAGCACACGGCCACTGATGCCAGAGGAACTACCTTTAATTTGCACCGTCTGGGGATGTGTTTTGCAGTTTCTCTGAAGAAACAGAATATTGTGCCTTATCTTACAACTAATCACACGGTAGCATCAAAAAAAAAAAAAAAAAAAATCTACAGCTCATAAAGTGCTCATTACATGATGTTTCCAATTGAAATGGGCCCTGTGAGAAGACATTCTCAAGGCATCTGTAATACTGAGGCTGTAAGTAAGCATGGGAATGCGAGCCTGGCAAGGGATAGTGCTAAATGAGTGAGAGCACAAAAACTAAATTGGCCTAGTGACATCAACAGGCCTGTGGCTTCATTAACATCTGATACAGGCCAGCACTGACACCAGGATCAAGAACATCTCCCAGTAATTTTAGTGTCTTGTACAACATGATGAAAGTGATATAAATGGAAAGGCATTAATGCTACTACATTTTGGACTTCAGGATATTTTAGGCTGATTTTCAATTCTCTGTAGTTCATTACTCCAAGAAACTGTGAGTTTTTAAGTACCACTACAACTAAAGAGTATTTTTTTCTAAGCATAAATACATGGGTTTTATCCTAAATATGAAAAAGCTGAAATACAGTGTAACCAGTGGTTCTAAATGGACACAGCAAAATAAAGGGGACACATGCACAGGAACTCTACAGCTTTTGAATACAACAGAAGAGTCCCACTGCATAAAAGAATACCCTCAAATGAGAGTGAGTGTAGCCAAAAGATAGGAGAACTGTTCAAGTATTTATGCTCAAAATCTTTTTTTTCATGCTGCCATCCAAAGGACTTCAGCCAACATCCAACAATGTATTGTCAATGCATGGTCCATCACGCTGCTGTTTTCACATGCCTCTACATAACAGCAAGAGTAAAGGAAATGTCAGTAGTGAGGGCAGGATTTATTGTGGGTGCTGCAGATACTCAATGTACAGCCTGTTATTACAAAATGACATACAACTGGGGCAAAGCGTATTGAACAACTAATTAAGAACTAGCAAACAAAGCAATTGCTCAGGAAGAAATTCTGACTTTGTGTGAACATTTTCTGAGAGAGAAACAATTACAGTCTGGCTCAAGCAGTTCAAATGGGTAAAAGAAGAAAACAGCAGGAGAGAATATGGAGGGTCACTGTGCACTGTGCTAAAAGGTGACATCCTAGAGATAGTAGCTGCTTAATGGCACATCTGGAAAAAATAGTCCAGCACACTGATATAAGAGAAGACTAAATGCAAAAAATAGTACTCAGAGAATAGAAACCAAACCTCTTCCTAGATTTAACCTTACAAAATGTGATGTCTTTTTTGTCTTGCATCTTTTGCAAAAGTACATCTTTGAGTTATCTCCCCAAAAGCAGGCTGTGGTTGCTGTTACTTCAGTGGGGGAAGTCTGAAATGAAAGTCTGGTATCTGCTGCTCATGACCTGTGGCTGCACAGTGCACTAGCTCATGCAGAGGGTTCTGTGCTGATTTTCCTCTAGGATTATTAGGCCTCCATCTGCCTGCTCCTTCAGCAGAAAAACTCTGTCAGCACCTCTAGCTCTTTCTAGAAAAGGGCTTTCATGCTCAGGAGCTATGGGAGAGCTCTTTGGGGAAAAATACAAAAGAGCACAAAACCCTTCAAGTTGTTTAATGGAGCCCAAGAAAACCGTAGTGCTTTACTTGGATTGGTGTTCTTGGTTACTTTTTTGTAATAATGTTCCTTTTAAATTAAACTCCCTGTGCTGTGAAGCTCAATTTTGTGCATTTACTATTTTTGTGTGGCAGTTTTTTACATCTTTTTCACCCGGCGCAATAATCACATCTGACCCCATTTCGATGTGGCGATTTCAGTGCCCAGCAAGTAACAGTTGGATTCCAGACCTGGAGACACTCTGTAAAATGAAGACAAATAGCTGTGTTTGCAAAGCAGATAAAAAATTATAAGAAATATCCTACCAGCAGTCCAGTGGTCTACTTTTTTTTGTTAATACTAGGTATTCCGTTTTTATGAACCCAAGGATTAATGAGAATTTTTCTATGGGCAACACAAATCTTTGCAGCTGTACATAATACTCTGTTTCTTATACTAGAGACATAGGTCTACTTGCTATGAAAAGCCATTTGGGGTAACTCATTGTACCTAAATGTATGTTTAGGGCAAAATATGTTAGTAAAAGATTTCAGATCAATTTACATTATTACTGGAAAGAGATTTTCAAGACCTTTTGATAATTACACATTTTCTAATTGCATAAAGTGTAAAGTTCATAAATTATAAATGTTACCTTTTTATAAATGTAAACTATTTGTAACACAAATCTATTGAGCTGCATGTACATATATGGAAGGGACAACAGTAGCTAAAAACCATTTCAAACATACATATTCTGCCTTTTTTCTTTGGGGCTTTTTTTTTGTTTGTTTTGTTTTTTTGTTTGCTTTTTTTTGTTTGTTTTCTTTCCATTTTTTTTCTTTTTTTCCTTTTTTTCTTTTTTTTTTCTTCTTCAAAGATCCAAATGATCCTTTAAATCATAATGGCCTCTCAATGATGTAGCTGCTTGGCAAGCCAGAATTTTCATGTAACTGAGCACAATAACCATCCAGCATATCCTTTGTGTTGAAAACTTTGAAAAGGGACAAAATTGGCTCCTTACATCAACTGGAAACTTGTATTGTCGAGAAAAATTCCTCCTTGCCAGACGGCATCTCTTTTCTAGCACCTGTACATTGTCAGACAGCTCAAATCCCACCAAATTATAACCATCACAAGCTACTCTAACTTCATGTTCAGATGCCAGGAGCACACGCTTCACAACTATTCCTTAATGAGAGGGTAAGACAGCTCTCAGTATCTTTCCTGTTACTGCCTGTGAGATTGGAAAGTGAGCAGAACCTAATTCATAACTTATGTTTGCACTACCAAAGTTTTCCAACCTGAGAAATATGCAAAAAAATAAAAAAATTACAGAGCTTTGTACTGTAATATCACAAGAAGTCTGAACATTACCATACTGTGATCCGTATTACATGCACAACTTATTATGTTTATAGGCACATACATTTAACCAAAACATACCCTTCTAGGTATGTTCTAGGAGAAACTAATTTAGAATCTAAATAACCAGTTGTTTCATGCATTTTTTTTTTTTTTTCAGAGACAGTCCCATGCCACAAAATCAAGAATTCAAGAGGGAATAGGCCTATTCTTCAAAATTGGTCTTCCAAGTGTTGGTAGATTTGCACTGCAGATCTGAGGTAAAATCAAACCAATACAAAAATAACATGGTAATTGTTCCTCGGAGAGCTAAACAGATTAGACTACAGTTAAACAAACTGCACTTGATTAATCTCTGATTATGTCTACACTGAAGTCATGCTATAAATTATCCCTCAGACGATACCAGATCATAGATACAGACCAAAGACTACTGAAGGATAGTCTTCCTCTGAACACATGTAATTTAGTATATGCAAAGCATGTTCTTACATTTCATAGGAAGGTGCATAGTAAGAAAATTATGCCACAGAGTGGTATATTAGATGTGGCAATGTGAATCTCCAAGGTAATTCTCAATTATTTTCAAATGGTTAATCATAAAATAACATTATTATTACTCAGTCCCTTGTCTCTGTGGGTCTTTTTCCAAGAACACAGGGGTAAGGCCAACAAAGAGATGACTTCATTAAAAGGTCATTGTCACTAGCTAGGGCATTGAGTCAGTTCTGGTTGCTAGAGAATGCGCTGGGTTTCTGATTCCATCTTTCCCAAACCACATTCTAGGTAATCAGTCAGTGCTAAGCACGGTGACAGTGGGATGAGCATGGGTATGTGTGGGCTAGCGAAGACATAGAAAAGGTAACTATGAAAGGAGCAGTGGTGGAGGAAAAGGATTTTTCTTTCTTTTCATAAACTTCTGGCTGGGGTCTTAGACACCAAATATTTTTTACCTTCATAGCCTGACTAGTTACATCCTCAAGACATGGTCAGGAATGTAATGCACTGGAACCAATGTACTAGTCTGATTTCATTATTAATAACCATGCTTTGCTGAGACAGAGCCTCAGTTATGCTTTACAGGACTGATTCACAAAGAAACCTTTTTGGGGCCACAGAATTTTAAAACTCAATCTGCAAAAATGTTTCTCAGGGCCATTAAAATTATTCCTTGAAGAAAGTGAGACTACAACTAACTGGCAAATTATTGATCTGTAAAATATCTTTTAAGGATCAGGACTTATGCCATTATGTAACTCCGCAATACTTTTATGTATATTTTTGGATAAAACTGCAGAGCAATTTTACTTGTTAAAATTCTTTTATTTCCTCCAGTGGGTGTTTAATTTCCTCAGAAGGAGCTGAACTTCAAATGTACAACTAGATGAGCCAGTCAGAATAGCAGAATCATAGTGTTGCATCCTGAATTTTCACACCTTTCGTAATAGCTATTAGTTAACTTTCATTAGTTTTAGGTATCTCTTTCTGGATTTCATACCCTTATTCTGTAAAAAGCTATGATTCAGCAAAAAGTGTCAGATCATGGTTACCAGTGTAATACTACACATCGTATCAACTATGTGACTACAGTAGGCATGTTCAGCTAGGGCAATTCCAAAGATGACAGAATAAAACATATGCAGGATTTTGCATGTCCCTGTGAAACATACAACACAATCTGTAATCATAAAAGGAAGCACAGTGAAAATACTCCTCCAAATAAAATCAAAAGTAGTTTGGTTTACTTCAGTTAATTCAAACCATTCAGGTGTAAATAAAGGGTTACAAAATAACACCACAAAAGCCATAGCAAATATAAAACATTGCTGATTTGAAAACGCAAAATATTTTACATGCAGATCATTTTCTTAAATCATAACTGCAGAAGCTAAGAGTAATCAGAAACTACCTGTCAGTTCTATTCAACTGATTTAAAATTGAATATGCCGATAGAATTTCTTCTTTCCCAGACTTCACATATTTCTACTTTTTAGGTATTTTAATATTTTTTCTTACTTCTTTACTAAAGGCTTCCTTCTGAAATAACAGCACACATTTATGTTGAAACAGCAAGGTTTTGATATTGCAATAGCTGTTCTTAAGGCAGCTGTGCTGTGATACCAACCAAAATACCAATGAGCAATAGCACTGGCTAAAGAGATGCTCTTTTTTCTTTTTCTCTATGTAATTTTCTAAAACATTGCCAAATGGGCAAACTGCATTGTTTTTTAAAATGTGAACAGCCATGCCAAGAGAATGTCTTTTTGTATATCCAGAGTGCAAAGTGAAAGGGTTTCTGTACCTACAACAGCTTTGAACAAAATGGTTTACTGATTGGTAGCCAAGTAGCTATGCCTATATGGAAGACCATCAGGATTAATTAACCCTGACTAATTTACACTCCTCATATTACTGAGATATTGCTATTACGTTTATGCAACAGATGTGGCTGTGGTGACTCTGACTTCAATTTCTGACACTTTCAGTCTTGATGAGAACTCTTTCTGTCTAGAATGGAGTCATCCTCCCATAAATGTCCTAGAGATAAAACACCCAGTTGCTTGTAGTCTCAAAGATCATAATCTTCTTGTTTTCACAAAGAACTAAGTCAAGTTCTCCTTTCTGATATTCACAAGTCACTTAGTTTACACACTTGGAAGACTGCATCTCTCATCACAACTTTGAATCTGTAACACTCAATGTACTGACTTTGTCCAAGTATCATGGAAAATCTTAAGGCAGCTGGTGAAGCAAGAGTTCTATCAGCACAGGACTTAACACAAGAATCCCCGCAATCCCTGCCCTAATTTTTCAATCATTAAGAGTGAGTACAAGCTATGTGCAGGACCAGAGCAGCCTACATTCCAGTGAGTGCTTCTACTTAAGCACATAGGTACTTTTTTCTGGATCAAGTCAAAAAAGTAGGAAAAAAATTACCATTCCCTCTGCTCTGTAGGCACATCTATGTCTTTCAATACTCTTTACCTCATGTCCATAAAAATTAACCAGGTTAGCTTAAACAGTTTGGACAGCAGACTTTTTTTTTTTTCCCCCTAATATTCTGATTTCAGATATTTTTTTCTAATCTCCTAATATTTCTAATATTGTGGATGACTGGAAGGAACAGGTATTACTCTGAGCATCTTTTCCTCACAAGTTAAAAAGTTGAGTCCCACGTGCCACAGGCGTTACCAAGTCAGCTTTGAGAAGAAAAAACACTGGATATTTTATAAATAAACCACTGTTTCCCTGGCGACTGTTGATCTCTTTACCTTTCCAGAAACTTTCTGTAGTCTAATCACCTGCAGCACAGAAAAGTTATAGAGTGGGAGATGTCTTGGTATTTCTGAACAGGCACTGTCAACAGGTGTTTATCAGATATGAGTTATCAATAAGTAATTTTTTATAGGTAGGATTTACCTGTATAAAGACAGGGACATACCCTGATAGACTCCGTATTTGGTGTAAACAAAATGTCTTGGGTTACGCTCAAACAAAGCACATCCACGGAATTTTCATGGCATCGATCCCTTTGCTGCTATGCTCGACACAAACTCAGGAATGCCTTTCTGCAGCTCACCGCAGTTTGCGTAACAGAGGTAATGTTGCTTGCTGTAAAGCACCTGGAAGGAAGTTTTAAGTCCTAGAAGGGAGTTTACAAACGTATGTAACCCTGATGACTATACTCAACAGGGACAAGCCTAGCTGGTGAAAGCTCGTAATTAGTCTGGAAGCAGTGTCCACCACCCTCACCTGACAATGAGTTACAGCATTTACTACTGACCAAAATCCGCTGCCACTAAACCTGTCATCAGCAAACTGGTAAGACGTTGGCCTGTAAAATATTCTGAGCTAGTAGAGTCCAAAAGACGACAGCAACCTATTTTGGACCCAAATAAGCCAACATGACCTCTTTTCATCACTTTAAGAGCCTGGAAATATCCATGGAATCTGATCTTACTGAAAAGTAATTTTGATCCTAATGCTGATCATCCCTACCAGACATATTCCTACTAAGTCTTGCTTGTGAACTGGGTCCACATTTGCTGCGCAGAATAGATGAGAATACTACCCAATAAAGCAGAATCCTGAAAATGCACCTGCGTAACAGAGAATGGTATCCCTTGAAGAGAGCTTGCTCATGTCTCCAACAAGGCTGCCAGAATACCTGCTGCTGTATCCTGTGCCCTGCTCCATTTACTTTCCACAACGTGTTGTGTTTAGGGCCAAAGTCTAGTGAAGCGGCTCGGATTAAAATCTGGACCGGACGAAACGCGGTGGCTGCAGCGGCACCTTGTGCTCAGCCCTCACCAAGTCCTTTTCTGAAACTTCACAAGCGTGACACTACTGAGTCTCACCTCCCCTCAGGTGGCTCGTGGAGCCGGGTACAACCTTCTCCCGCAGCCGGGACACCCCTCTTCCTTCCGTCCTGCGGCCGCCAAGCGGAACAGTTTTATTTTAAAAGAGCCTTCTTTTACTCGGTTTTTGTTGGGTTTTTATTTTTTAAACTATCGTTAAAGCGGGACACGGCGCGGCGATGTTTCTGGTCCCCTGAGCGGGCCGAATCCAAAGTGGAGCGGGGGGAAGGGCAAGCCGCTCTCGACTCTCAACTGAAGAGGCACCGGGCGCTGCGCAGCCGTGAGAGCACGGCCACTCCTCCTGCCGGCCCGGGAAACCCCGACACGCAAAATGGCGGCGGCCGCCGAGGGGACCTGCCGAAACACCTCGAAGAGGCCGCTCCCCTCCCCCAGCTCCGCGCGCCGTCACCGCGTGCGCGTCACATCCTCGCGCAGCTCCCTCCCTCTGCCTCCTCTCTCCTATTGGCCTCCGGGCTAGGGTTCCGCAACCAATCGGCGGGCGCGGCCGTCCGGCCCAGAGCGAGGCTGCCCCTCTTTCCCCTCCCCTCCCCCGCTCCCGCCGTTCCTCGCTACCGGCACGTTCGGCTGCCGGGTGCAGCGGGCAGCGCCGCCCTGAGCAAGCTGGCAGCGGGCATCTCCCCGCGTCGGCTTCTCGGATCGGTGACGCGGCAGAACGAGCGCTGAGGCGTAAGCAGGCTCGGCGGCCGCAGCGGCGCCGGGAAGGGGGGCTCCGGTAGGGGCAAGGGCCCGGGAGGAGGCGGAGGAGCCGTGCTCCTTCCCACCCACCCCACCC
>WYDI02018536.1:0-32627 GCA_009867235.2 Psittacus erithacus
GAAGGACAGGTTGTGGGGGGAAAACAAGCAGGCTACATGCTTTGTCTAATTTACGACTAAGCTTAAACCACAACACGAATCTTGGAATGCTTTGACAAATGGCTTAGTCTCTGAGCCTGAAGGTTTGGTGAGGGAGAGGCATATTCATATAGTGAAATAAACTAACTTCAAAGAAGATGGAGTACAGATGCTCAGTAGTGAAATCATAAGAGGAATCTGTCAGTGAAGTCTTGACAGATAACTAGTGTTATAGATCATTGATGGAGATCAGTTTTCTGCTCTGTTTTGGGCTGCTGTTGTGCTGTTGCCAAATAAAAATGATAGTGTGATGTAAATCATACCCTACGCATCCTCAGCAAATTTTTTCAAATACATTTTTCTCATTTTTTTCAAAGCAATAGCCTCTTACTGTTAATAAGATCCATAAAATAGGAAATTCATGTTAATGTTAAATTTTCTTTGAAGTGCATATGCATCTGCACTCTACAAAATTACATGACTGAAGTCAGGATTTGATATGCCTCCCTATAATAATGATTTTAATAACTGAAAAAAATAATAGCAAGATATTGCACAGTACATGTGGATTATGACAATGGAGAGTGCAAATTTTGGAAGATAGCACTTTTTTTTTGCTTCCTTTTTTTTTCTTTCTTTCTCTAATTTATAATCCAAATAACTTTCAATAATAAGTTGTTTTTATAGTCTCTTAGTTTGGGTCTTAATGATCTAAGAATATTACTAATATAAGTTGTTTAAATTACAAAGAATATCCCAGAATTGTTTAATCTGTAAAGCAGGATAGTCTCTTTATTTCAGAACCGCATTAAAATGGGTTATTTAATCAAAGTATATTAACTCAATTCTTCTTTGAATCTTTTTATATATTTTTATTTATATAGACTACAAATTACACTAAATTTAATTTGACCTGCACAAGACTGTACTTTTTTTTTTTTTCTAGCAAATTAACAGTGTGCGTATGCAAATTTACCATATTATTGAGAGGCACACCAACAGCACTAGTTGATTTTGCCCAAATCTCTTGAATTTCACATTCTTCTGAAGTTTTTTGTCATAAATTTGTACAAAGAGAAAGAAGTAGTAAAAAAAATGAAACCCCTTGAAGTCCAGTCTGCTCACAGATATTTTATGTTCATTTTAGCATGTATTATGTTCAATATGTTCAGTATGTCCAATGTGCCATGGTGCAATAGATTTCATTTGGAATTTGGGCATTGATTTTCTTCCTAATATTCATCCCAAATTTAACTTCTCATAGTCACAGTTATCTCCTCCAGGCTGGAAAATCACAATTCTTTATTAGTTTTACTCTTTCTTCATGTCTTATTTACATCAGATCCTCTAGATAGGGAAAGGATAGCTGGTGCTTAGCAGTCTTAGGGGCAGGCAAATCCAGACCTCTATGGTCACATTGCTACGCTGTGGGAATTTGGGAAGTATTAGAAGAATGGCTGTGAAGTACAATACAGCACCTTCTTTACAATACTTTCAGGCTTTTTCGTGCATAGTTTGTTTAGCAGACATCACTCTGGAATATGTCAGTTGCAATCCTGTGGTGTGTTCAGTAAAGGTTAGTACCCAAACTGGGAAGCAACGTTCATATTATGTTCAGCTTATGAGGGATAAATTGAACATTGGCCATTAACTTTTGTACAGTGTATCCCATGCCCCTAGTGGAAATACAGACACTGAAAGTGCCTTGGAAGAAGCACAAGAACCTCCAAGGTTAGGCAAAATCCTGATTTTCATAGAGAGACCATTGACTAAATAGTGGGCTTAAGTACGATAAAACAGCAGTTTTGAACCTAAATCCTTTCTTAGATTTTAGTCTTAAATTAAGGGTTACTGTCAGCTTTCCTCTCTTCTGTTCTTCCTCTCCTCATCTCCTCAGATCACTCTTTTCTCTGGCTAATTGTCTTTCCGCCTTTCCTCTAGTAACAATCTATCAACGTAAAGGTTTAATCTGAAATTGCAGCAGAGCCTCTAAGAAACAGTAGCTTTGTTGAGGAGCACAGAAGGGAAATTTAGTTTGTTAAGATACATATGGACATATTATTGGCATCTATCAGATGATGCACTTTTGTTGATTTATTCTGTACATGAAACATGCAGATCTTGCAGGCATAACATTTTTGTTTATAAAAACCTCGGTCCTTACATAACTGCTGTCTTACTGAAAAAAATACATAGTCCTTCAAATAAGTTGACAGGCACTATGACATACAGGCATTTGCTGGTATTGCAACACCTTACCCAAACACCTACAATACCACTCATTTTTGTCCCTGCCTGCTCCACACTTCTGCTGCTTGACCTCACATCACTTTTCGTTGGGTAGCCTTTCCAGATCAGCAGCTGCAAAATAACTATGTTTATATTTTTTTAAAATCCTGCCCCTTCTTGCCACAACAGCTTTGATAACCAGAGTATCTAAGAGAAGCAAGGGAGCCATCTCAAGAGACAGAATATAGAGCTGTAGGCCATCAGATGAAGGCAGTAGAAACCAGGCTCAGGAAAACAGAAATGGCTACCCACTTTTAATGGCCTACTGAGTAAGTAGTATATCTGTAGAAAACACTTGATCTGAAACTACATGAAGTCTGGGATGTTCCTAAGAGATGTATTCCCTGCTCTTGCTCCTCTTACCTAGCATCCATTTATGGTCACTACTGGAAATAAGATACTAATTCAGGCAATTCATGCAACTGAAAGAGTATTTCCATTCTCATGTTCTTACTTATCATACTGTAGCTTTCTAACTCTGTGCTTTTATGCAACAATGACAACAACAACAATAATAATATTGTTATGGTTGCATATATAAAAAATCTATTAAAAAAGACAATGCGACATTTTTTGATGGCTTGCTTTCTTGAACATATACTTTTTTTCTCTAATTCTATGTTCATATGTTTTTATTTTTATATTCCAAATGTTTTATAGACATGAGTTGATGAATTTTCTTTTCACTTCTTTAAGCAGGATATGTTTTAATACTCTGTTTACAACTGGATTCTTTGTTTGCTACAATTTGTTTTTCCAAATCTTTCCTTGTTTACAAAAATTAAAAGTATTTTTATACTTTTTTTCCATCTCAAGAATGTGTAAGTTTAAAATTTTCTAAATTAAACTCATTTAATGATAAAACATATCCCTAGGAAGGGTTGGGTTGTAACCTTAGCCTTTGAAAAAGGCACACAGATGGAGGCAGAAAGTAGAAAAGGATATCACCTGCTGAGACAGCTAAGGAAGATGCTATTTGTCTGTTCACTGAAGAGTGTAGAGAAGATTTGGGGAAAGATTAGCAGTCAAGAGTAATAGGATTCATCTTGTATAATAACTTCAGCTGTACATAATGTAAGTTTCCACTTCTCAGTGGCCACTTTAGTGACCTTCATAGTGTACAGTGGAAATAAATGTGTCTTCTGGGCTAAGATTCAATTAACCTGCTTTAAACATGTACTTAGGATAAGGAGAAGCCTAAAAGTACCTATTTTTTTCCATTGCCTCTAAAGAGCACCTAGATGACTAATTCAGCTGTAGATGTCCCTGCTGTAACAATCTACAGGATTTTTTTTTCCTTACTTAATCTTTTATGTGCTGTTTCTGACATCTCAACCAATTTGTACACTGCTCAAAGAGGAGCTCTTTTGAGAATTCAAGAACCCAGTTAGGATATGTATTCGTTAGTAAATTTAGTGCTCAGAGACTGTTTAGTGCACATGTTTAGACTAAAAAACCTCAACAACAAACAAACAGACAAGCAAACAAACCCTTCTCTTTACAGTCACAAACTGTCAGGCATTCTAAATAAGAAACTACACGTAAGATGCTGCTGTCTTTCAGGATATATTTCTGACCATTATTACTTGCACATGTCCACAGCACACATATATTGGTTGTCATCTTTCATTGTAAATTTCTGCAATGCAGAAATGTATTTTTTTGATGCAATTTCTGTTAATAAACACTGGACATTTTTTAGGTACAATCCAACTGACCTATGTAAGGCACAAGATGGATCGCAGTTTAGATGTGCCTGTTTCTTCCTATTAACTATGGAAAGAGTTCAGCCAAATAAATCTTGGAAGTAAATATCAACAATGAAGATGCAGCAGGGGGAAAAATGCCTAAAAGTTTATGAAGTTCTTCCTGGTTATTCTGAAGACTTAGCGCAGAACCCAAAGCTAAAGATGATCGAAGATTTCCTAATGTAAATATTTTTGATTTCTGTTTTTTGCAGAGCTTTGGAAGGCTATTCATTTCTCTAAATTCTGGTTCAGAGAATTGTTCTATAGAAGTGGAAAAGCCAGTTTTGTCCTGATCAGAATGCAAAAATTGTATGTAGCCCCTTTTCTGCTTTTATGCTCACCCTTTCAGTGCCCCTCCAGTTTTAGATCATCTAAGACTGATAGTGGTATCCTTTCTAAAAGGAAAGGAAGAAAGATTATGGTGAGTTATCAGCTGTTGGACGTCATCACCAGGAGGAATATAGCTGTGACAGTGATGGTTTCTTCCTCATCATCCTATGGCCCTCTTGGTATAGTGTTTCACATTTTACAGCATGCACTATGCCTTAGTTCCAGACTATACTTGAATTTATACATTTTTACATCTATTGCCTCTTTGTTTTCTCTTTCTCCTTCATAAAACCAATTTCATGTGGCTCTTGAGGTTGCATTCCCTTAAAAATAACAGTAAATGAGTGTTGATTAGTTTGTAGCCCTGAAGCCTCTGTTTTCATCCTGCACCCATGCTTTTGAGGCCTCTGCAGTTATTCTGTGATTGTACTCCTCCACACTGCATCATTATCCTGGAGTCACTGTTTGCACTACACAGAAGAGTACTGTTTCACTATCAATTAATTACAGAACTATGTTAAAAGTAATGTAACAATGCATTACACCACACAGTCATTCAAAGCTAAACAAAACTAAACTTAATTAGGCAAAAAATCATCAATCTTCTGGTTGTTAAGACAATTGCTGTTACTACTAAAAAGGTAAAAAGAGCTCCAGGCTCTTTTACTAATTAAACTGATAAGCCCTTCCGGGACCCTACAGCTGAATACAAACCTATGGCCTGCTGCTGGTAATAATAATCTGGTTTTACCAGTCTGCAGAGAAAGAAAACTTCCTATTATTTTGATTTATGTGTTTTTTCCTAGGAGACTGAAATGCAACACATGCTTCTCTTTCTTTCTCCACCCTTCTTCCCCCTAGCCACCATATCAGGGCTGAAATAAAGTGACATTTTTCTGCTGTAGACAGGACATACAGGAACTAAAAATTATTTGTACATTTTATGCCTTTATTTCTGGTTTGCTTTTTTTGCCTTTTTACATTTATCTCCCATTGGAAGCTTCAAAAAGGACTGCTAAGGATATCTTCTTTGTTTTACTGCTGCAAACTCACTCATTTATCCCTACAATACTATTGTACATTCTCTGAGTATGCAAAGATGGCTTGCAAAGGGTTTTTGGAATTCAGATACTTTGCTTCACACATGGATCACAGAGGATCAATGATTTCAGGATACTTTCCTGTTATGCTAGATTGAATAGTGAAAGCAGAAGTGGGTTTTAGAGCTCTGTTTATGCATTTATTAGTCCAGGGAAAAAAACAAAACAAAACAAAAAACAAACAACCAAAAAACAAAAAAAAAAAATCCCCACTTGAAATGATTTTGTATATATACATTTGGCTAATAAAACAGCAACAAAAAGAAAAAGTCTGGCACTTTGAAAGTGTTTCCTGAGATTTGGGAATTGTTTTCACAGCTAATGGTAACTTATAAAGACTTATAAAGTAGGCCTTTTTTCTTTGATTTTCTGACAAATCAAACCTACTGAAACAGCTGTCATGATTATTTAACAATGTCTCCTCTAGTTTAGCATTGCAAACCCAACAAATATGTAGGAGTGCATTAAACATAACACTATTCTATGGCTTTCAGGATCCCAGAAACCAGATAATATGTATAATGCCAGGCACAGCCTAAGTTGTATTAGAACCTTCAGCACGTTGATGAAAGTCAATGGAGTACAATTCCAAAATTCAGAACACCACTGTACAAATAGCTTCTGTTTCATAACATATGCCTTCCTGGGTAAAAAGGTATTGCTGAAAAGGCTGCTGATTTTGGCTTTCTTCACGTCAGATGACTTCTAAGAACTCTGGAAAGTAACAGGAAAAAGGTCTTTTGCAAAAGTGCCACATAATCTGAATTCTGCTGTTGGATCCTCATTATGCATCCTCAATCATCACTAAACTGCCGAAAGGCAGTGATGAAATCACCACATGGACTACTTTTCCATTTCAGACATTGAGTATACTCAAGGTTAAAGTTTTCATGTCCACCTGAACTGGATTTACAGCCTTTCTGCACACAGCAATATTGTAGCTCATTAAAACATGAAGCAAGTAAAATAAAAGTTTAATCTCTATCTACTATTCATTCTCACAATTCCATGGAAATCAACAGTGGTGTTTGCGTGAACAAAGCAATGAAACAGTGCCTTGTACATTACAATTTTCTCTATGCATAACGTAATTTAAGAATATTTTATCCATACAGGTACAAAATATTTGTAATGATTTGAGATTCAAATATAAATTTCACATAGAAAAAAATTTTAAAAAGTTCATGACCTCTACTTCAAATTAAAAATTATCTATTAAATTTAATCAACAATATTCACTCATATGTGTCTTTGGGCTGACAACCTAATTTTGCTGCCAGAAGATGCTAAAATACTATGTATGACAACATATATATTTAACAATTTGACTTCTGTACTGCTCAAAAGTTATTCACAGGGACTCTTGTACATTCAATGTGCCAGACAATTGCTATATACATGAAATAGACAAGTTTGTGCTTCCATTAAGAGCAATAAACAATATTCCAACATTACTTAAAAGAACAACTGAGAAATATTAATTTTACCCAAGAATTAGTGGATCTAATTCTTATGAGTACAGTCAAAGACTACATTACTTAGCTTGGTTTTATTTCTTAAACCAAGACATGCCTCAAACTTTCCTTTCTGAACAGATATTTGTATGACTTGTTCTAGTTGCTAGAATACATAATAGAACCAAAATAGTAATTTTTTAGTTATGTATTTCTACATTTTTTATTTCCATGCAACTTAAACCAGAACTACTATTTCTACTACAATATTTGAAAGATTTTTGCTTAGTACCAGAAATGGAATATAGACTTTTAAATAGTTACTGTGCAACACAGCTATTTGGAATTGAGCAAACACCCAGGAGACAAGAGAAGATTTGAGTGTTTGAAGAACACAGTTTATTGATCTTAAAAGTACACCAAAACCCTAAAGAAAATGAAAACCTTCATTATTTTGAGTTTTCTGTGTGGAAAAGCCTGAAAAAAAAACCCCAGTCTTTAGGAACACTCAGAAAGAAACCAAGATATAACTAGCTTTTCATAAATTATATTTTTCTTTCTGCAAAATCCTTTTGGTATTTCCTTGTTCACTTGTGATATCCCATAATGCACCATTCAGTTAATGCTGCAGATACCGCAGGTTGCAATGAGCCTTCTGTTCCCTGAAAAGACAAATCAAGCAATAGTGTCACTGAAACAAAAATACAGGTATTTCACATATACTGTTAAATATTTCTCCCATACTTAGTACTATTATCTAATTAGCAGCTAATTGTGTTTGATAAACACATTAATCTCTGCTTAACACAGATCTATTTCTCATTGTTTTTGTCATATTTTGTGCTTGGTTAGTAATATTTTACAGTGCACTGGCAAATTTGATGCTTGGGAATTTCACTGTGTCTGAATGCTACATTTTCTGACTTTTTTATGTCCTAAATAAGTGAGCATTCACAGTCCCTGTTTGTGAATAACAGACATAAATTTGTACTTCTACATCAGTTTTGATTCAGCATAGACTGTAAGGAGTTATGTTTTGATTTTTTTTTGTGGTTGTTGTTTTGGGGGTTTTGTTGGGGGTTTTTTGTTTGGGTTTTTTCTTTTATTGCCCTTTTCTTTTTTTTTAAGAGAGTTTTTTTTTTGTTTCTTGATGATTGTGGGAGTTTTGTGTCAGGATTTTGTTGTCAGTCTGTATTTTTTAATAGCTCCCTAAAGCACACTGCAAAATGAAGGCAGAAATAGCTTTTTTTTTTTTTTTCAACTAAATTGAAGGATTTTCAAATCAATCCTGACAATAAACTACAGAAGTAACTATCTTCTCAGTTAAAATATACTAAAAAGGACAATTGCTAGCAAAAATCCTTTAAAATGAATAAAAAGCTCTGAGCCTTCAGAAAAGTAAGATTTAAATTACCGTATCTATGCTCCTCAAAGACACAGACACACACACAGTGTAAACCAGGTGACAACTAAAAAAGTTTTCTATTACTTCACGATCTAATTCTAAAATGAGCAGAAAAATTAAATAAGCTGTAATATAGCTTTTGTTCTTTTTGCTCTGTCTTGTCACAAACATATTTGACCTTGTATTTTCCTAGCTTGCTAAAGTGCATTTTCCCTGAATTCTAATGTTACTGTAACATTGCCACTTAGTGCCAGTTTAATGTTTATGTCTTCATTAAAAAAAAAAATGTCATTCTTGTATCTCTCTGTGATCTAAGTTATTCAGTCTCTAATTTTAATTATAATATATAGTCTCCTTTTTATCTTGCAGAGTTAATTTCCATTTTATTCTTTTACTCATGTATTTTCTGTTTTGTATTTCATTACTGATGAGAACAACAAGTTTTTTTTCTGTTTCCCGAGACACTTGGCTATGTCAAAGACATATGTGTGGAGCCCTGCAATTCCTTTTTCTCTTTGTAGCACAAGCAGATATGATTTCTCTTTCTAGAAAAAGCTGTTTACCAGTTCAAGCTATTTGAGAACAGCATTCCTAAGCAGGATGTAGGTTTCTAGATGGACGAATTTCACATAACCTAAAAAATTCCTGAATCTCATGGTAGCTTCAATCTTGCCTAAAAAGATATGCTGAGCACTATGTGCTATTTCAATAGCTTGTGAATACACAGGTTCCAGATTAAGCTTGAAAATCTTAAAGTCTAGTCAGAGATGGTCATCTAGGGTTTTTTTTAAATACGAGGATATGCCATGCAAACATGATTTCATTCTTTAAAGAGATTGCAACTATGTTTGATTGAAAAAAAAAAGTGCAGGTGCAATATATCTAAAGTTTTTTAAGAGATGCAATTTTATACTGCATGACATGCAGATTAAAATGTGAAATACTGTACAGCATTGGTAAATTTTACATTAACTATGCACATTTAATGGCAGATCTCATTGGAAAAGTGTCAGGAAATTCTGCAGCTACAGAGTATCATAATGAATATGTATAACAAGCTTCCATTTCAGCATTTCCAATATTCTGGGTCTTTGATTTTGCAAACTATGTAATGCTCTTCTAACTAGGAGGAAGTGAATAGCATGGTGAAGGGGAGACAAGGGCAAGATCGAGTTTCTACTCTTAATCCCTTCTTCAGTGATACTATTTTTATGATTCTTTCAAAGTCGCAGCATTCAAGATATCAGTAGATAAGGTTCTTAGGAAAAGCTGATTAGAACTTACCCAGTATAACAAAAAAAGTTGATCTATTCTGTAGTCATGTCTTTTCCAAAAGACTAGGTTAAGGAGATATGCCAACTAGGATGGTTCAACTGCTAAACCGGCTGGTACAAAATTCACATAAATACAGACATTAGCTAGCTAGCTTAATACAACCTGAATGCAAAGATTCAGCTCTCAAGAAGTCAAATATGAAGGCTGGTGATTTATTCTGAGCTTCAGGACCTATGATCATCATGAACTTGGAGCCCAAGCATCTGGGAAACCTGTCTCTGCACAAGGTTTGATTAAGGTAAGTTTTGAAAGATTTTATGCTCTTTGCTATAAATTGTAGCCTGGGAAGTCTGAAAGAAAATCTGGGGAATCATGACAAGCAGTACAGCTGAACTACCTTGGAAACCCCTTGTACCTGTGTGGGAAAATTTCTTTTTTATAGATTTCTAGCACAGGATGCAGAATTTTAGCATGATCTAGTTCCTCATGATAGTAAAAAAAAAATGTTTCGATTCACCTGAGAGTTAAGTCAAGTACTGAAAGAGTTCAACCTGTAATTTAAATTCTTCCTTTGGCCAAATTCTTTGGTTAAACCTCCTTTACAATACTGCTTCCAGTTATTTTCCTTTTTAATATTAATAGTTGTAAGTTTTGTGTATTTGTGTATACTTGCGACATATTAAAATAAATCTTCTTTCCTGATTAATTAAACCTATTCAAAAGCTTTAGTTTTGCAGAAGTGCTAGGTGTCCGTTTCACTCAGGCACTGGTAGTAATGTATTAATTTGCATGACACTCTTGTGGTATTTATTGTCTAAATAAATAATGCTATTAATGACATAAAATACACAGAGTTTGATATATTTTAACAATGGCTACTCTACAAACCTAATTGCTAACTTAAAGTAAAAATTAAAAAAAAAAGGTTGATTTAAATGAAAATAAATAGTCCTTTTTCCTTTCTCTTTTATGATAATTTTATATCACTAATTTGAAAATAGTTAGTTTTAAGTTACAGCAATATGTAAGAAGAACCAGAAGATGTGTGCAGAGTAAGACAAGAGCCCTATATTCTGCAGGGGAAGTAGAGGAAGTTCTTTGATCTGGTAACAAGGAAATTGACACCTTTCCACAGTCTTCTCAGTCCAGAAGGCAGAGAAAAATGAACTGAGAAATAACCGATGCCTAGAAGAAGCTTGGTTCAACCTAGAAAATTAAATTTCAATATCTAACACTCTACAAAATGACTTTTCATCTTATGGTATTCAGTGATACACAGGGAGCAATCCATTGTGTGAGAAGCATTTTGTGTTACAATGCATCAATGTGGTAGAATAAATATGATGATTTGCAAGGAAAAGAGAAAAAAAACACAACCTCTCTTTTTCACTGCCCCCTCTCACCCTGTTTTTTTCTCCTTTCCGCATTACTAGAAAGAAGGTTATGTGGAGAATTTGCCCTATTCAGACTCATGTTGAATCTTACAAAAGCTCTGAATTGTTCTGTGTTGTTAAAGAATTGCTTACACTTTCCTCCATAACTGAGGAACCAATTGAGAAATAGATGAAGTGGAAGTAGAGTTTGAAGGTATTCAAAGAAAGATCCCATTTACCTAAGACCATTTCTTAAGTCATCTATATTAAATTTCAGGTGCTAAAAATGTATTTTAAGAATTCATCTGGGCTTTGCAGATTCTCTAAAAATCTATCAGTAAATCAATTGGTCTGGGGTTTTTTTTAAATGAAAAGGATGCATATATAGCTAATGCATGGTATATATAAAACTTCATACACCAACCTGCGTATAATTTTGTATTTGCCATTGGGAGGCAGATTTTGTTTTAAATGGAGGAAGATGTTTTTATGCAGAATAAATAATCCACTGATCATAGTTCTTCTTTATAATAAGCTCAGAATGTCAGTGTTAGAAACCTTTCCACTGACAACGAACTCTCTTCTTTTTCTAAGGAAACTTGTTTGGGTTCAGATTTCTTATTTAAGCTTTCACAAGGTCAGTTGATAAGATGGGAAAAAAAGATGGGCTGCTGGATATTTTAATCTTCAAAAAGTCCTTGCTGTCTTGTTATAATTCTGTCACAATTTCTGCTATAAAGACGATCTTTCAAGATTTACTACATCAGGTATTTTCAATGCAGTGACTTGGCATGAAGCTAGTCAGTTCTGAAAGAACTAATGGAATGCTAGTTAAAAGCAAAAAGCAAATAGTTTGTATGATTCATAACTAGATATCAAAACATTTGTAATGAAACAAAGTGCAGCAATAATCACTTGTTTCTTCAGGAAACAGGAACTGACCTCCTGAATATTTAAACTGACTGTTTTGGGTTTTTTTAATTTTTTTTTTCTCCTTTATCAGTGGTCCAAATCTTACACAAGTGTTGGTTTTGTTTTGTTTTGTTTTGTTTTGTTTTGTTTTATGGAAATGTCTCTTTCCAGTCATAAATCATGCCTCACAATTTAAATATATAGCTGTGTGAACAACAGTGAAAAACAGATCTGTAGTCAGCTCCACTGCAAGCTGCGCCAATATTAGCTTTCCTCTGGGTCTTCTATAGTTTTACAGAGCTTACTTACAGAAAGGGTGTTTTCACAATTGAGGGGGTAATTGCTGATACTGTATTTAGAGGATTATTGGGGTTACACTTTCACTTCTTCATTGGCTTATCACCTGGAGACTTTTAATCCAGTTATATAATCAAAAATGGGAACAGAGCATATGTGTGTACATTCTGAAAGTGGAGAAAATAAGTGAATTTTATATTTTAATTAACAAAGTGTTTTCAAAGGAAGTGGGAGAAAATTTAAGGTGCACTGAAGGGAAAAGAAAATACTTGTCTGTATCTTTTAACGTAAGGAAATTATAATTCCAATACATTTTTAAGATAAACATTAAGACATCTAAAAATATTGAAAAAAAAGCCCAACAAAATTTGGGAAAAAAGTTTAGGCACATATCCAAAGAGGCTTAAAAAGAAATAGAGTCACTGTAGACTTTTTTTTTTTTGTACAGAAAGTGATTTAAATTTAAAACCTGAATTGTCCTCTGTAGATACCTGGTTTTCTTTTGTGAGCACAAGAAAGTATAAATGAGCTATTCTGTCAAATTAAGTACATCAAGTGGTGCTCGATTAAGGCATGATGAATGTAGACTAAGCTGCCTGGTTTATTTCTTTTTGCTTTCTTTTACTGGCAGTCTGTCTGGGTTTCATAAGCGATTTTCTCTTCGATTCACTGAGAAATGTCATGATCTAGATTCACTGTGTGCACTCTAGCTCAAACAGTTCCCACATTGTATTGGCTGTTCACTGTTGTACAAGAATTTGATCAAAAAGACAAAGGAAACTGAAATTGTAAAGGGTTTTCAAGTGATGGCTCTTCACTTCTTAAAGACTGATCCAAATTTGCAACATTGGATATTGTTCTCTATTGCTTGTTTATTTATATATTTCAGCTAAATTTGTAAATTCTTTTCTTTTTCTGTTCCTAGTGATCTTGCTAAATATGCTCTCATGACAAGTGTCTTTCAAGTATTTCTTCTTAGAACTAAATGGGCATTAATAATAACTTCTGAAATAGTCTACACCCCCAAAACCTCTTTGACCAAGGGGAATAGCCAGCGTTTCATTTTATATTTGGAACTACTTATCATTTACCTAGATTAAACTCATTCACAGATCTTATTATATAAATCCCTCTGCTTACAACAAGAGTTCACTGAGACCATAGGATTTTCATTTTATATAACATCCAGGCTGGTAAGCATCAAAGCAAATGAATAAATAGGTTAGTAAATAAATAGGTAGGCAGAATTTCCTACTTCTTAGACAATAATTTGGCTTGGAATATGTTTGACAGACTAAGTATCTTTTCAAAATGAAGATCTGTAATGGACTGATGTTGGCTAGCTGCCAGACACCCACCCAGCTCTCTCTCACTCCTGCTCCTCAACAGGACAAAGGTGAGAAAAGACAATGACCACATTTATGGGTCAAGATATACCGAGTGATCACTTACCAATTACTATCATGGGCAGAACAGACTCAACTCAGGAAAAATTAATTTAATTTATTGCTTATTATTTATTCCCCCCCTCCCCTTTTCATTCCTACCTCTACAGGATGGGGGATAAGGAATGGGGGTTGTGACCAGTCCATAACAGCTCCTTTCTGCTGCTTTTTCCTCTACCCATTTACCCCATGCTCCAGCATTGGTCATCTCCATGGGCTTCAGTCCTTCAGAATAAACTTGCTCCAGCAAGGGACCCTATGGAGTGCAGCTCCTTCAGGGCATATCCACCTGCTCCAGTGTGGTACCCTAAATTGGCTGTAGTGTGGTACACTACAATTGGGATTCTCATGAATATAAAGGAGGTAAATTCACAGGATATTATTTATCCTGGCTTTTTTTCTCCCATTTTAAAAATATTCCTAAATATTTCCTATTAGTGAAAAAGATTCACTTGGAGTTTGAAGAAAAGTGCCTAGCTTGATTTATCACTTCTCTTAAAAAGTTTCTGCATAAACACTGAACTGAGTTTTGAACTTTTTTAGTATCTGCAAAGAGCCGTGAATTGTAAAGCATCACGGCTCTTTAACAAGAGCCAGTTCGAAGTGGTTGAATGGTAAAGGAAATTATACTTCAAACTACAGTAATACTGGTCCAAGAACTAGGTACCTAGCTCGTCTAGGATAATATAGTCTGCAAAGGTACAATCTAAATACATATTATAGATGTTCTCTCCCATCAGAAAAAACCAGGGGGAATATTGATGTAATCACTATCCCATCCTAGGACAAGGAAACATCCCTTCTTAAACCGGCTTTGTTACCTTAATGCTAAGTGAAGATTCCTTCAAAGGGTCCTGTGTTTTTTAACTTTGGAGGTAATATTTGTACTTCACCTGCTTGCTCTAAGGTTGATATTGGATTACTGGAAGCCAGTGTCCTATAGCTTCTAGTGCCTTACAAGTTGTACATTACACTTTTAGAAGAATAGGAGATGCAGTTGAGGGCCCCTCACTGGTTTTGATATGTCTGTGCTCATTTTTCTTAAAACATACCACAGTATACACCAGATTTCTCTAATCATCCAGACATCAGTTCTAACCCTACACCTAATTTTCTGCCATGATCAGGGCTTAACCTAATAAAGCACGGGGATATTGGCACTAGTCCAGGGCAAGCAGCAAAGTGGAGGTCAGCAGCATGTCTATGGAGTGGAAAGACCATAGTTGCTATGAAGCAAAGGCATATCAAGATAGTGTGAGTGTTTGTGTGTGTATGTAATTACTTTTATATATAAAGACAACTTCAGAATAAGCCCATCTACTTTTTAAAAATCTTTTAAAACAAATCTCTTAACTCTCAGGTATTATAATAATAATGTTGATTCAAAATTATAAATAAAGTTAAACAGATAAATAAATATCTGTGAGAGTGGAATCTAATTCACTTTATTAGACAAATGCAAAATTTCTTCTGTACGAATTTTCAGCAAGTTTTACTGTCAGCAGTGAAACAACTTATTCAAATTTGTCTTTTAAACTGATCTAAACTTTGAGATAGTTTTCTAGCTCATTATACTTCTCGCTAATTTAGAGAATGCAAAATGCAAACAAGGTTTCATAACTTTCTGCTTCCATATTCTTAACAAGGATCACAATTATTATTGTGGACAGACTGAATAAATTTCATATGTGTATTCCTATTAAATGTTTCTTCAAAAAAGGGGATTAATCTCATGTATGGCTTTGTTACTTAGTTTTATTCAAAACAGAATCCCTGGGGCATTTTAATAAGAACAAAATGTGCAGGGAGCCACATACACAAGCTGATGCACAAATATTTTAAAATTAGATGCAATTACTGTTAGGCACTTCTACTTGGCTTAGTTTTTTTTTATAATCCAAAAGAGAAGTCATAAAATACACTGTTTGTTTATAAATTCACATCTATAGGAAATCTCTATCAGATCGCCTTAAATTACTAGTTAAATAATGGAAATACTTGAAAAAAAAAAAGTAATCTTGAGGAAAACATCTTTGCAAAGTAATAAAAAATAAAAATTATCCAGATAGTTCTGCTCAATATAAATCTTGTTTCCATTGTGTTTCTACTTTCACTGAAATACCTATAGAAACTTTTCCTGTTGCCTTTTATGTCCTGAGACAAATTTAATCTTATCAGACCTTTAGCTTTCCTAACCTGATCCCTGGCTGCTTGGACAATTCCTCCATATTCCTCCAAGGCTACTGTCCTTGCTTCTACTCTCTGTAGGCTTCTTTTTTGTTGCTGGGGCATGTCTAGGAGTTCTTTTGTCATCCATCCAGGCATCCTGGAGTTTTTGCTTGACTTGTTCTTCGTCAGGAAGCATTGCTCTTGACCTTGGAGGCGGTGATCATTGAATACTAAACAGCGTTCTTGGGACATTCTTCCCCCCAGGGCTTTATCCTATGGTACTCAGATCCCTAAAAAAGCCAAAGTCTGTACTGCTGAAATCCAGGCTAGGGAGCTTGCTGTGCACTGCGCCCTCCTCATTGGCCTAAGGATCTCAAACTCCACAAATTCATGACCACTGAAACTAAGGCTACCCTCAAACTCATATTCCCCACCAGCCCCTCACTGTTGGTGAGAACAGGGTTCAGCATAGCAGCTTTCCTCATTGGCTCCTGAATCACTTGGAGAATCAACTTGTTCCAGGAATCTGCTGGATTACTTATTTCATGCTGTGTTGTCCCTCCAACAGATACTGGGATGTTTGAAGTCCTCCATGAGGACCAGGGCTCGTGAACATAAAGCTGTTCCTCTCTATATACAAAGGGCCTCATCCACTCAGCCTTCCTAACTGGGCAGCCTGTAGCAGACCCCCACTATAATGTCCCCTGTCCCTGCCCTCCCTTTAATCCTGACCCATAAGGTTTCAGTCGGCTCCTTTCCCATTCCCCCATCAGACCTTCATGCACCCACTTCTTGTCTCCCTTGCCTCTCCTTCCTAAAAAGCCTGTATCCTCTCACGCTAGCAGTCCAAGTCATAGGAGCTATCCCACCACATCTCTGTGATGCCAGTAAGATCAGAGCCCTGGAGGTATGTGCACTTGTCTAACTCTTCTTGTTTATTCCCCATGTTGCATGTGTTTACATAGAGGCACAGGCCCCTGAGGAAGCTGAGGAGTTCCAGCCACTCTACTTACTTCTCAAGTTGCTGGAATTCCTTTTGTTGCTTTTCAGGTGCTCTGCTGCTGACCTGCAATCCCTCTCCAGTCTCTGGACATCTCTCACTGGCACTGGCATCAATCTGGTAGGAGTAGGATGTTCCAGGGGATCCTCTCCTCTGGCAACTTTAGTTTAAAGCCCTTTTCAGCAGCTTGGCAAGTCTGCGACTAAAATTCAAAACCACATTATGATAATCTTTAGTAATATAATATGCATAGGCAGAATTTTTGGATTGCTATTCCTGACTGTTAAAAAAACATGGCTAGATATATCATCACCTGCAGGAATACAGATCACATTTTATATGTACTTGTTCTCTGAAGGGAAGGAGACAGACCTAAGAACTGAGAAATGCCAAGCAATCAAAATGAATTCTCCATTCTTCAGATATATGGTTTCTTAAAGCCTTGGTAAATGGATGTGAAATACTGACATTTGGGAAACAAATGTTTGTGAATTGTAGAGGTAGACAGGTTCAATCAGGGAAACACAAAACATGAGCAGTGTGTGGAACACAGAACTTGATATGCTTTTCCTTAGTTGAAAACTAGGTTTATCTTCACTGGATACTATATTTTGTGAAGTCATGTTGCTTTTTTTTGTTATTTGTAAATATTTAAAAAAAAATTAGTTTGTCAAAAATATAAAAAGAGTAATAATAAATTAATGAATAATTACATGCTAAATAAATAAAAATTAATTATTCAACAGACCTCCAACATGACAATCAACCAGCATTTATAACAAGAAGAAAATGAAACCTGAAATCTTTTTACAAAGTAAATAATAAGTTAAAATTAGCATCTGTATATAATTTTTTATTTCCCTCCTCTTTATTTTTACCAATGACCTTACCATTTCTTGCATAGACTTTCTTGACATTTTCCCAAGGAATAGAAATAGGGAGTAGGGAAGGGAGGTCACTTGTCCAAGACAGTTGTAGGAGTGTTGTCATGGGATAGTTCCACTAGAAGCCCAGCCCTACAGCCGTTTGCTCATTCCCTGCAGGAAGATTGGGAGATAACTGGAAGGGTAGAAGTGAAAAACAAACCCTTTTGGCTTGAGATAAAGATAGTTATAGGTAAAGCAAAAGCCATGCACACAAGCAAATCAAAACAAGGAATTTATTCACTGCTGCCCATCAGCAGGCAGGTGTTCAGCCATCTCCAAGAAAGCAGGGCTCCATCACACCTACTGGTTACTTGGGAAATAAAACTCTGAACATACCCCTTTCCTCCTTCTTTTCCCAGTTTTAGTTGCTGAGCATAACATCACATGGTGTGGAATATCCCTTTGGTCAGGTGGGGTAAACTGTCTCATCTGTGTCCCTTCCCAGAGGTAGAAAAGGCCTAGATTGTGTATAAGCACTGCTCAGCAACAGTTAAAACAACCCTGACTTATCAATGCTGTTTTCAGAGCAAATCCAAACCGACACCATGCTCAACCTACTATGAAAAAAATTAACTCTATCCCAGCCAGACCCAGTACAAGTTAAGGATACTTTCAAATACTTTCAGAGGTCAATTTGAATTTGAGTTAGCAATAACTATATGCAGTTATGGGGTTACAATAAATGATCAGATTTATTTTCAGCTTCTGCTGAAAAATGTCACGGGGAAAAACAGAGAAAAAAAATCAATTTTTCACTTTTTGTTTGTTTGTTTCAGAAAGCCTGGTTAGCCTTGTCAGGAGGGCTTTAAACTGGGAAGGATTGGGGAGCAAGATGGCAACCAGCAGTGCTGCGAGGGAGCAGTGGACAGGATTGCTGTGCAAAGGATACAGGGTAGCATGAAGGGATGGAATCACAGTCAACAAAATGGGCTTGGGTGGGGTCACCTCTAGCATCTGCATGTGGGCAAGGAGGTGTCTACAAGGCATCTTGGTGGAAAAATCCTCCAGATTCTCTCCAAGAATGCATAGGCATGGCCTACTTAAGTGTCTTTATACTCATGTACGCAATATGGGAAATAAACATGAATCAGAGATCTGAGTGTGGTTGCAGTGCTGTGGTCTTGTTGGGATCATGGATATGTGGTGGGATAGTTCCCATGACTGGAATGTTGCAATGGAGAGATACAAGGTCTTTAGGAAGGGCAGGAAGGAAACATGAGGAGGGACAGATTTTTTTTATGTGAAAGAGCAGTTGGGCATATGGAGCTCTGCATGGGAATGGAAGAGAGACTGACAGAGAAGTTATGTGTTAGGATTAAAAAGAGGGGAGACAAAAATGACAGTATAGCGGGTCACTTGACCATGAAGAACAAGTGGATGAGGCCCTTTACAGGCACATAGGAATGGTCACTTGTTTACAGATCCTGATCCTCATTGACAGACTTCAACCACCCTGATACCTGTTGAAGGGACAACACAGCAGGGCATAAACAATCCAGGAGGTTCCTGGAATGCACTGATGATAATGTCCACCTCCAGGCGATAGAGGAGCCAATGGGGACAGGTAATCTGCTAGACCTCATTCTCAGCAACAAGTAAGGGTTCACTGGGGATATGAAGGCCAAAGGAAGTGTTGGCTACAATGCCCATGATCTGGCTGAGTTCAGGGTCCTTTTTTTATTTTATGTGTATGTATATGAAAGAGAATTTACCAATCTGGTAAGATGAAAATTTGGAAACACCATGGTCTTCACAAAAGAGGCAGAATAACAGAGAAAAAATGTAACAATGAAAAATGCAACATAAAATATGTCACTGGCGGTTTACTAACATTGTCAGAATACTGACAAATAACTTGAAGTCAACAATTTACCAAAACTGTATTTAGTTGTATTTAAAAATTTTAAGAATACATACGGGTTACAAACACAAGTTAAATAAATTTTTAAATAGCTCCCTTTTTCCACCTGAAATATTTTAATTTTATTTTCTATGATATTACTGACAACTGCTGATAGATTTACATATGTATATAAAGATGTATAATTAACTAAATAGTGAAGGATTCTAACTACACTGGTACTGAATTTAATTCCTTCATGAATAAAATTCCCTTATGAATATTCTCTGTTGTAAAAGGTTTTTTTAAAAATTTTACTAAATTCTATCCATTAGAACTAGCTTATTTTTAAAAGTCTTAAGGAAACTACACCAGAACAGGGAGTAAATCAGATAAATGTTCAAGTGATATTCATAATAGAAGATAAAAATCTCTAAGGTTCCAATAAAGGCACTGAAGTGTAGCACCTTTTTACAGTTATGCAGAAAAATGACATATGAATCATTTATGTTATAAATGCATCCTGAAGAAAGGCTCTGCTACCTCCATTCCAAAAATCGATGCGGTCATGTTGGGTTTTCACAGTTCTGCACATGCAGACATGAATAAAACATTTGATTTTATGCTAATAAGATTTGTAAAAAAATTCATCCAATAATATATACCTTGCTTGTAGTTCCTACACAAAGCTCAAGAGTAACATTCAGCTTCCAGATAATTTTGAAATATTTCTTTTAAATTATTTATTTATGGTAGGAGGTTCCTAAGTACTGGAAAGATAATAAAATTAGGCTTTCTTATTCGAAAGAAGCTATGGTGAAATATTTTTAAATTATGCTACACAAATACGGTATATTATACACAATGCAGCATTGCACAGTTTTCTTTCCGCTGAACTGAGCCATTGATCTGTTTGATTGGCTTGTACAGTTCTAAGCATTCCTTCTATTTTTTTTTAGATGCATAAATAGCTTAACTTCAAGGCATGGGTTAGTTCTTTCCCTCATTTCATTACTAGCTGTATTTCTTAGTGCAATAGAAAGGGATTTTCTTTTAGAGAGCTGACTGAGAAACAAATTTTCATAAAAGATTCCGTAAATATAACAAAACTTCAAAATATTGTCACCTAGCTTCCTAGTCATACATAGAAGCCATTTAGATGTATTCCGTTCAGAATCCAGTTTTCTCTATAGAAAGGTACAACTATCCCATAGGAAGTACCATATTTAAACACAGTCCTGGGTTACTAAGTAAATGCACTCTTAAAAATTTATTCTGTCTCTAAGGAGAGATTATTTGAAATTTGAAACCTTCATTATTTGAGGATTTTTTTGAGAGGGCTGCCAGATTCAACCTGATTGTGACTCAGTGGTTATCCTTATGCTACTAAATTAAAAATCCCCCAAAACAAATCAGGGGACAAAAGTCACCTGGCATGGTATGTCTCAGACTTCCATTAGTATGCACACTGCAGGACATAATTCATAAAATGGTCCTGGAGTACTCTGTTTCCCCATGGAATTATCCAGGAAAATAATTGGTCCAGACCACCACTGTGTCTGGGGAAGCTCTTAGATTTTACTAGTTGTCATTTTCAAGAATGAAGAGTGCTTGAACTTTCAATATCCACAGATATGTTTTAATTCATATAGGGAAGTGATGGAGATCATTAGAAAAAGCTTAGATAAAGCACCTTTTAAAGTAGATTTGTTTTGAAATTACACTGTTGGAAGGGTTTAAAGCAAAGTAAGGGACTAGGCTAAACAGCTAAGCAGTGTGGATAATCAGTGATCCAGTGCTCATTTTCATCCCCTCTGTCTGTGATTTAGCATTACAGTACTGTGTGTGTCTACCTAAAGGAGGTTCACTCGTGTAGGTTTGACACAATCACATAGACCCATAGAGATCATACACTATTCAAAGTTAGCAAACAGCAGCAAAATTGGAAAACAGTTAGAAATACCTAACTGTGCATTCTGAGGCAACATTCAATATTATTACTGGAAGAAGTAGTTATAAGTTATACACTGATCACAAAGAACTCTGGAATTATTTTATGCTTTTGTTTGCTTCTGAAAAAATATGTATTTCTCACTTTTAGTTCCCATTAAATAAAACTAGTTTTATTGTTGTTTTCTCAGCCTCTTTTTTGATTCCAACTCATAACAACACAATGTAGAAGTTAATTTCTGTTGTGATTCTCTCTGATCCAAAATGTGATACTTTAAAAAAACTAATAAAAAAGGGAAAAAGACTTTGAAATTGGTCCTATGTTCAGAAGCCTTAAAGTTTTAAAGTGGTACTTATCTCTGTATCTTTGAGATACATCTCTGGTAGTCTTCATCTAGAAATGTCAGCATTAATTATTGGAAATTAGGAGACTGACATCAAACTATATATGTTGGTAGAAATCATTAGTTCTCCTTAAAAAGAAAAAAAAAAACAAACTGTATTGGATTCTCAATTACCTTGAAAATATCTCAGTTATCCACAGTGGCATGTGGGTGAGATCAGAAGTTTATTACTGCAACAGTAGTTACTTTAGGAACCACCAAATATTAAATATATTTTCATAAAAAGAATTATGCTATATCCCATGAACCATAACATTAATTCACAACTTTAAGGCTTAGTTATGTATTTCTACCTTCACTAATAGCCATGAAGATTTATAAAACATGTAATATACTACTAAGAAAAAAAAAAAAACAACAAAAAAACCCCAAAACCCCAAGTCTGGAAAGCTTACAGGGTTAGAGATTTGAATTGTAGTGTTGACGCTGTAGCAAAGGCATTTTCTCTTCAGAGACACAAAATTAATGCTAAGGTGCCAAAGTGCTTAAATGTCCATAATATAAATGAGTTTCCAATAATCTTCCATTTTTCTGCAAAAATCACAGTCTGGCAAAAATGCAAAAGTGCAATAAGGACAGTTTTGCACCCTCATCACGTTTGAATACTTTTTTAAACTCAAAGTAATGAAAAGTTATCCTTAAATAAATATAAAATAAGAAAAGCTAAATAAAAGATTTTTAAAATTTCTGTAGTTAGTAATACTAAACAATAAAATAATTCTTCCATGTTGAGGGACTCCAGGAAATTGCTTCACAAAGTAAAGGGAAAATTTAGGAAATGGGCAAGACTTTCTGCATTACCTTACTAGGAGACAAAAATGTAGGTGAGAGAATAAGCAGTACTGGGTAACAAAAGGGTGTGACATTCTTCATATGGAAAGTTTTCAAGGTTGTCCTGACCCACAGCATGACAGCACTTCAGGATGCTCCGTTCAGGATGGCTTCATAAAGTGCTTACTCTCAGTTATGTTTTTTTCAAATCTTAACCTGTATAAAACTACTGAAAGTAGAGGGATCTTGGTTTGTTTTGTGACGATTTCTCTGCTTCAGTGAAGGATAGTTACAGCTCATGTTAACTTGTCTAAGAAAGAACAAGGAAATCAAAGCAGCAGAAGCAATAAGAGCTAGAAGCTCTTTCTTGGTCATTCCTGATGAGGTTAAAGCATACTGAAGACTGTGAGAAATTAATTTATTGCTGAGAAAGTAAATACACTCACTGAAATCAAGAAAGACTACTAAAGAGAAAGGATGTGAAATTATATTTCCCTTTGCTTAGATGTTAGGGTCAAGCAGCAGAAATTCCACCAGTTTATATATAACCCAACACAAATGCCTTGGGTTTTGTTTTGCTGACTTTAAAAAAACTCAGGACAAATGGGTCTTGATATCAAATGCTTCTGAGAGCTGCACAAGGGTGTGAGTGTTCAATAACCCAGACCTGTTTCACTGGGGTGTGTTCTACACCACTGCAGAAGTAGCTGAAAGCTGATGTTACCTAGGGACCCTGAAGTGGAAAAGCAGCCTGTTTTGATTTCAGACAAACTTAAACATCACCTTCCCATTTTTTTCTTCTCTGCTGTCTACAGCACAAATCCTGTTTCATTCCACTTCTGGTGACAAGGTTGCTTACATTGCCCAGTTTTGTCATGTGCCTCTTGTCCATTTTGGGTTAGTCCTGAAAATTTTGCACACAAAAAACCTAATCCAGCTTCACTTCTACAGTCAGACCTAGCCATTTTCTAGAGAATCATGTTTTCTTTGAAAACTACTGTAGTTTTCCCTCTAAAGCTCCCTCCACAGTTAGCCTTATTGACTCCCATTTTCATGCTCTGTAAGTCACAACAATCTTTGATTCTTTCTCGGTAATTGAATTACGTCCACTGTAGTGCTTAGCTACTGAAGTAATATTCCTCATATTAAAATGTACTCTAAATACACATTTTAATCTCCACTAAATTTTGCTCAGATTCATTATAAGGTATTTTATACCTTGATCCCTGGAAATGGGTGGAGACTGCTAAATAATCTGTTCATGTATGTATTAATCTTTAATGGGCTGATTGGTGTGTCTATATGCTAGTGCTAGATAGAGCCTAATACATGGGATTTTTCCCAGAACAAGACAGATTTTTCCCCAGAAGGCTTAAAATGCATGTTTTCCAAATACAAAGTTCAGCTTTAACAGCCTTTAATTTTAATTTAACTAAAATTCAAGTTAGGGCATGTTTTTGTCCTTTTCTTTTTTTTTTTTTCTTTTTCTTCAAATATGCAGGAGTAAGTCTTCCGATTATCTTCTATGGCAAATTTTGTTTATCTGTCTCTTTTAAATGTTTCTTATAGAGAGTTTGATTTGTGAGGCTCCATGACTTCAATATCGTAATTGCTTTTATGCCGTATAGTAACTTTATATTTTGCTTTTCAGTTACAGAAATGCAGAGTGGTAACACTTTCGTATTGACTGATGGGAGATGAAAAAAATGTTACATGCAAATATGTGCTAAAAGAGGTATTTTAACAGCTGTTCAGGTTGTTACTGTTGGAGTTGACTTAGCTGTTCAACAAATTCCTCTTTTTTGCTGTCACACAGTGTGCGTACTTTTGAGGATGCATAGCCAAGCAGAAGCATAGGACTAGAAAAAAGATTTCTTTCCCCAAACCAAATAAGACCATCTTCACATTGAGATATGTTTATGGGGATTTTTCCTAAGTAAATAAGACATTCTGGTATGTTTAACTGTGTACCCTTCAGTCACTCATCTGATACTGAGAAGTCCACTGAGAAATTGTAACTAATGCTGAAGGCTTAAAAGATATAGAATTCCGCCAGGTTTCAAGAAAAAATGTTTTGAAAGTGGACACAGGTCTTTTAAGCTCCCTCCATGACAGCAAAGCTGACGTATGAACATGACAGCTGTCTTTCTTTTAGAGTGCCTATTGGCTGATCAGTACAGTACTGGAAATCAGTCAGCATATGCGTGATTTGGATATAGCTGCTGCACTGCTCTGTACAACCCAGTAATTAGGGGACAAGGAAGAGAAATGAAGATTTTGGTGAGTAATGTGGCATTGGAAAGAAACTGGAGGTATTATCCAATTTTGCTTTCTGTGTTTCTGTAAAGTTTTGCACCAGAAAAGTTTCTAGGGAAATAATACTCTACTCCATAGGAAGACAGGACTTGCAGTTTGCCACTTAGAAGAATTTATTGCTCCTTTTGAAACCTTAGTCTACAACTTCACCCTGTTGTGTGGAGAAACTTTCCATTTCAAAAATTTATTTGAGGCCACTTTACAGCCATCTTCACTAAGATCAACACTTGTTTTCATCTAAGCAGTTCTTCAAATCTGGTTCCTTAACACTGTCTTTTGATTCTTATCTACATAACTTGTCTCAAATGTTCTCATACTTCCATTTATTTCTGTCATATAGAGTTTGCCATCCCAACAACGCTTTTTACGTACCTAGAAGGCATCTGTGTAATCCTTGAGCATATAAAACTGCGCTGCTATTAGAAACTTCCTGCTAAATTTGGCTAAAATCAGTTGTCATGTAGAGTTCATGCTTTTGCACCTTTAATCACATGGAGAAACCTTTCAGATTCTTTGACTCTAAGGAACTATTGAGTATTATATTTTAGCAGTTGAATGAAGAAAACATTGATGAGTGGAAGAAAGAAGCACTTAAAAACTCCACCACAAATGGAAATACACAGAAGACACAAATTGAAAAAATAAAACAAATAATTTCTTCTTATTCTACAAATTACTGTTTTAAAGCACACCCCCACCAAAAAAAAAAAATGTAAAGCCTAACAACAAATGCACAAACAACAAACAGGGAGATGGAATTGCAGTTTTAGTATACTTATTTCTTAAATGTTTGATGCTCCTAAAAAGTTTTGGTTAGGTGGTGTTATGTATAAGGAAAAAACTAATCTAATCAAAGATAGCTTTACAGCAGACACATGCCTTTCTGGACTGGCAGCTGAAGGCAAGGTAGGATGCCATAGTAAAACTTCTACAGCCTTAGATGCCTATCTGTGGGCAGCTAAAGATTCAAGGATTAGTTAACCCTAAGGTACCATGTATATTTCACACACTTCTTCAGAAATGAGCTAAACCCAGAAGAAAATAGACATATGTGATATAAGCAAGCATAAAAAGGAAAATAATCAATACACTGATTGAAAAAGTCAGGAGTAAAGTAAAGGAATCCATGAAAATTTAACTTAGTCCCCATGTGTGTAATCATTCAGCTCATTCTTTAATTGTATGATATTGTATATTTTTTTGTAAATCTAACTCATTGAGCAATACAGTTGATTTCTTCCAATAACGAGTTGTTCGCTATCTTATTTTCACATTATTATTAAACGTGTAGTTAAAAGCCTGCTTTAGTGCATCTGGTTCAAGTAATGATGAAGACAAAATTAGTATTTTTCCTATTTTTAGGAATTTTTATTGGTTGAATATTCTAGTCTGCAGCAAGTTTCATCACATTTGTTTGTATTGCATTCCACATCTCATTTACAGCTAGAATCCTTAGATCTCCTCCACAGACCCCTAACATTTGAGCTGAGAGAGACAGAACTAATAGAAAGTAGTTCTTTTGTACTATCAGGAGGAAGGACATATATAAATTTGCTCTGAGAACAGAGGATTTGCAGGAATCACAGATCTGTTGCATTCCCAAAAATGCAAGGAATATAACCTATATTAGTACAGATGGTTCTTTCCTAAATTTTAGGTAAGCAATTCCTCTATATCCTTTCTAACATTTTTTTTGTCTTTTTTTCCTACTCTAATCTGTTTGCATTTAAATGATTTTTTAACTAGTTCGAGTAGTCTGTAATAAATATTTATATTTTATGGTGTATATCACCCTCTGAAAGTCTTCTTTACTAACTTTCAACAGTCATTTGAGACATTTATGGCAGGACTCAGTTGCTAATAGACTGACACATGGATCCTTTGTGATGTTTAAGATGCCGTACGATACCACACTTGATCTCCAGCTTCTGATTCAGAAAAGCATAGGTGTCCTAGAGCTATGCTGTGCAGGAGGGCAGGAGTGAGCAGGACTGATTTATCTGCCTGTCTTGTGCAGATGAATGCCTTGGATACTCTACACGCATATACCTAAGTGTTGGCAGGTATGTCCTGCCTTTACTCTAGAAAAGATTGCTTAAAAAGACTGCAAAATGCCTCAGTGCAATAGGTGTCTAAGGTAGGTGAAATGGTTCCCAGGGCTAAAGAAAAGGCAATAGAATATAGAAATTTGGTCAAGGTTAATATTATTTCTTGTGGTCACCTCCAGATTATCAACAACAGCATGAAAAGTTCAGAAAATAGTTGTTCCAATTTAAATGGGCAGAAGGCCACTTTGCTATTTTATTCCAAACTATTACTAGGGCTAGATAATACTCATCTATCTTACTTTGATCAGATGTGAAGAGGCAGATATCTGGACCATAATTAGAAACATTTGATTATTTATTTAATTATGCAAAGCCACATGGGAAAAGTCAAAAAACTTTATCAGAGAACTGAACATTAGAAGAGAAAATTGCACATTAAATAATGAGAGCTGAAATTTTCTGTATGGTTGCTTTTGTTCCTCATAAAATGGATTGAGCAGATTTTAGATTATTTTATATTTAGTAGTACCAAAGCTATTGATGGAGAAAGTTTATAAAGGGCTAGGATAGTTAAAGATAATTTTAGAAGTGTTCTTTAAATTTTTATTGCAGCTGTTCACAAAATTCTAATCATTTTTACATAAAACCAAATATTCTGTTCTTAAAGTACACCCATACACACATACATATAATCACACATGCATACATGCTTTACTTACCTGCCCTCTATACCATGCAAAGCTTGAGTGCTGATTTTTTTTTTTTTTTAATGTTCTATCTATAGCTTAGCAAACAATAGAATTTTTTCCTGAACCTTCAGTCTACTCAGAAGAACGAAAGTAAAGTGGAGCATTTGGGGTGTATATTACAAGCTGAAGGGATTTTTCCATTACTGGCTGGGTGATTAACCTGTGAAATAGTGCATTACAATAGGCAGACAGGCCATGAAACAGAGATCAAAATCCAGAAATCAACCTTGCTGGACAGGTGCTATGAGCCAAGAAACTTTCTTCCAACTGAGATAATTTTCACAACAGGAGGGGAATGCCTTCCTATAAAAAGCAGCCTGCAGTCAGAGGTTAATGCCTTCTTCAGCACAGCAAGAGCTGTGGTTAAGCCTTGCAGTCAGAGAAGAAATCACAACTTTAGCCTAAGTTCTAGCAATTCTCTGAGAGGAAAAAACCAGCACTTTTACCTCCCTTCAGGTAAAGGGTCTATCACATAAATCATGAACAGCTAGCAATTCTTCATGTAAGCTCATGGCATAGCTAGGGATGGGATTTAAGACTTAATTTTCTAAAGTGAATGCTTGACTTGGACACTACTCTAAGATGTTACCTTTTGGCACTGGCTAAAAGCAAGTTTCTAAGTCTGACTGTGGGCTTCAAGTTCCATGCTGCACTATCCAAAGTTCAGTTACACCTTCTTGTATCCCATAAAGGAACGAGTTTCCCATAAGTTAAGTATATCAAGTTTTCACTTTGAAGCAAGTTTTCCCTGAAGTGGAATACAGAACCACATGTGCTTCCTTACAGAGCATATAGGACTGGTTCGTTAGAGCAATGATTAGAAAATTAAGTTGCTGGGAAAGAAACCAGCCTAAAATAATTTGAAAAAAATAAACCCAAAGATGTGTAAAAGAATATGCTCAAAGATGTATAAAAGAATATGCTCAAAGCTGTAAGCAATAGTTTTCATTGACCTGGGATGTAGAGAAGAAATCCTCTCTTAAGGGTAATCTAGAGATATTAATATCTCAGAGGTGTGATCAAGGACCTCTAAACTGTTGTAATAAATGCTAGGAGTGTACTCAGAGGTGATTCCTGCTCTATTTGCATGTCCTAGAAGCTAAAACACTGATAAGAAGTACAGGTATTGTTTCAAAGGTTGCCTTCTTTAGATCTATTCAAATTTACATTAACTGTTCTCCCAGTATTTTGTCATCTATCAAGGTCACCCACTGTGCAGGAAAAAAACAAACTCATAAACAATGTCTGCATTGTGCTAGTAGGTGACCTTGTATTGTGCGTGTCTTCGAGATATTAAGTTTCTGTCTGTACACTGGCTTTTATGCTGACCATGAAGCTTCTCTGGACACAAAAAATAACAGAACTGCAATGGCTCTGTGAACATTCAAGTTAGGCAAAAATTGTATGTTATAGAGTTGCTGAGCAAAAGCTCTTCTTTAGGAAAGAAATTTGGAACTTCAGACATTAGATCCACATAATATTTTCTCAAAATGCACTAACCTTTACGAAATCCATCCCCACTCTGATTGTCTCCCCTTCCCCTTTTCTTGACAACGAGAATTATGACATATTTAGTATTTTGGAAGTAAAGGTCATTTACAGAGATATGCACCCAAGCTTCTCTTGGAGGGTCAAATGAAGTTAACCAGGTACATTCTGTCAAAATGTCAGGGAAGTCTAATGTATGTCAAAATGTGCTTCATCTACACGATAAGAAGAATGTAGACATCCAAGAATCAGTCACTTTTGAAACTTTTGATACAGCAATGTAGTTTCCAGCATTAATTTTCAGAAATTTAGTACTTCATATTTCTTGTTAGATTCTGGTTACATTGTTTTGAAAGTACAACAGTCATTAACAATTCATCCAGTCAAAGATTGGACTATTAATAACATTGAATAACTACAGCTTCCACAGGCTTATAACAAATAGGCAGATTCCTTTGCAAGCATGAAAAACCACTCAGTTTTATGGTTTATTCTTTAAATTGCATCTGGTCCTTCTCTTCAACAAGCCTGCACCAGTTTTATATGTGCAACCAGAGCTACTCCTGATTTACATCATTCATCAGTAAGAAGAGAATCAGTTCAAATAGTTTCAATTACTAGAAGCTGTATCAGCTTCATCACTCTTTCTTTATCCTGAAACAGCTATTTGTGTCATAGCATAACTATTAACTACACAGAGAGGCACTTCTCCCTCCATATTACCCTCTGCTAGATCTAGATAAATTGCCATAATAAAAGGCACTAGTGAGTGAGGAAATATAGCAGAGGAAGGGAGAGAAAGAAAGGATAGGTCACCTGCTCCCCTATTAGATTAATCAAATCCTCTAAACAGATTTTAAATGCCTGTGACATGTTCTTCATTCTCAGAGTAATAAAATTCTATGATGCAACTAGCAGAAAACATCACTCACGTGTCTGACAGAAAGACAGCTAGCGTAAAACCAAATATGAGATACTTACAGTTAGCTCATATGCTGTTTCCATAATTGAGTCCGATAAATAAGAAATATGAGCCTCAGCAGGAGATACGCAAATTCCCATATGAAGTTTATGTAGGAAAATCAATAAAATGACCATTACTTAACATCTAAAGTGAGTATCTATAAGTGAAAACTATCTTCCCTTCAAATACAGAAGAGAGGGAAGAAGAAGAAAAGATAAACAATGAAAACTAACTACATTGAAGTCATCTGTCTGATGGCTGTTTTCACATCCTTGTTGTGAGCAGATTCAGCTTAATGAACACATTTGTTGTGAACTCATTCTAATTGCAGTATGCCCAGGGAGCAGACATCCCGTTACTTAAAATGTTGCTGCAGCTGTGATGATGAACTGCCTACATATTATTCTAGTAAAATTGCTTTATGCTGTTTTACTGCAGTTGAATTTGTTTGTTATGCCATTGTTACGGGGATTTTGCAGGCTTTCCATTTGAAAACCTATTTCTGCCATTTATATGGGGAATGCCAAAGGGTAAAACATAAAAACTACAATTGACTGACACTTTAGTTCCTTCACTGTCTAATGAGATTCTTGAAATTATTTGATAAAAGCCAGTATCTACTGACAAATTAATTTATGGTGAGAAATATGCCACATTTGCATATCAATTTAATTTTATGGGTTGTTTGCCTCCTTATATTTCTTCTTTCTGTTTTATGGCAAGTTTGAACTACAAAATCTGAAGCCAGAGTCTCAGCTGTTGTAAATTGATTTAGTTCGATTGAAGTCAACAGGAGTGTATTGATTGACAGCCCATAGATTTATTTTTTTTTTTTTTTTTTTAGTTCTTCAAATTGTATGTCTAAAATACATTTGGATAGTGTTTTTAGTCAAGGAGATAATTATTTATCAGAACATTCCTACTATTCTTACTACTGAGGCTTACTATTTTATTCCAGACATACTATAATCCCACTCTAACTAGATCTGCTAAAGGCTTTTGTGAAGATTTGTTTATTTCTGTGGAAGATGTACCAGCACAAGTCTCTTCAAAAATGAAAGGCAAAGCCAGCAGGATTAACATAACTATATTTTGTCCTACCTTGTGCATTATTAGAATAAGTGTTCTCAGAATTCTTCCAGCCCTATCTTTCTGTGATTTTCTGCGCTATGGCAAAGTCATTGCTTCTTAAACCTGAGTACACCAACTGTAGCCTCCATTCTCTCCTGCATTTAAACACCCCCACAATGATATTGATTCTCCATATCACAGGCTCACCACTTCTTGCCTGTAGCTGTCCCTACAGTATACAGCCAAACGTAGTCTGAAAACTCCTGTGATGGTATAGCAAAACATCCCATACTTCTGCAGAGTTCTCTGCTGCATCCAGCAAGGAGTCCTCAGTTGATTAGGAAATTTTTAAACAGCAAATATCTCCCTTTTTCAGTATTGGGTTATAGGCAGGGGGAAGGTGGGTGTATTTTTTTTGTTTCGTTGTTATTTCTGCTCATGATTTTAACACAAACACATTCCTTATAGGAAGAAGGATCAAGAGATAGTCTGACTCTCAGATGTTAAAAAGGACTAAGAAAAGACTATGTTGGGATCAGCTACTGGAATCAAATATGAGTTATTTTTTCATTATTCTGTCTTCAATATTGGTGAGAAATTGGCAGCTGCATCTGGAGATCTGAAGCTAAAGAGAACTCAGGGAATTAGGTGAGCAGTCAGCAGAGAGCTTGTGGGTCAGAGTTAAAGGGAGAGCAGTGATGGGAGACATTACTGTGGGGATCTGTTACAAATGGCCTGATCAAGAGGACTCTGTGTATGAAGCACTCTATAGACAGGTAGGAACAGCCTCACACTCACAAGCCCTTGTTCTCATGGGGGACTTTAACCACCCTGATATCTGTTGGAGGGATGGTACTGCCCGGCACAAGCAATCCAGGAGGTTCCTCGATTGTGTGGAAGACAGCTTCCTTCTGCAAGTAATAGAGGAGCCAACAGGGAGGGGTGCTATGCTTGACCTCATGCTCACCAACAGGGAAGGGCTGGTTGGAAATGTGATGCTCCAGGGCAGCCTCAGTTGCAGCGATCATGAGATGATCAAATTCGAGATCCTCAGGACAGTGAGAAGAGCATGCAGCAAGCTCACTGCCCTGGACTTTAAAAAAGCAGACTTTGGCCTCTCCAGGAACCTGCTTAGTATGGTTTCATGGGATATAGCCCTAGAGGGCAGGGGGGACCAAGACTGTTGGTAGACCTTCAAGGATCACTTGCTACAAGCTCAGGAGTGTTGCGTCCCAACTAGAAGGAAGTGCAGCAGGAGGGCCAGGAGACCTGCTTGGATGGATAA
>WYDI02018538.1:0-15424 GCA_009867235.2 Psittacus erithacus
CTGTGGCTGCCCCATCCCTGGCAGTGTTCAAGGCCAGGTTGGACACAGGGGCTTGGAGCAATCTGCTCTAGTGGAAGCTGTCCCACCTATGGCAGGGGGTGGAAATGGATGAGCTTTAAGGCCCCTTCCAAACCAAACCATTCCATGATTCTATTAAAACCTAAAAAAAACTGCATTAGCAAGAGGAGCAGACAAAGTCTGCTGCTGCGGGGAGCAAGGGGTCTAGAGCAATAGTTAAAGTAAGCAACACAGGGATCATTGCTATCACCCAGCATAGGCTGGATGTCCACACTACCTTGCCGTGGTGAAGGTGTCCACACAGAGTCACATTTCGAATGAGCTCCGAGTTGTCCATCAGATCTGCCAGGAAACTGGAGGAACGAAACACAAAAGACTGTTAGAAGCTTCTGCTGCATCTAAGAAAAGCAGGTGCCATTTCAGCTATACTTTCTATCCAAGGTCCCCCCTGAATCCTCTCCAAACTTTCCTTCTGCCAGTGCCCTGCGGAGGAAGAATCCCACTTTCCAGATGGGGAGGACAAGAAAGTTTGAGTCCTAGACAGATGGCAGTGGGTGGGAGGATACAGAGCTGGTAAAACTGCCAGCAATGGAATATTATTGAGTATTTTTCTCCTCTTCTCGTCAGTATTGGAGCAAAAGTCACATCCATGTACTCGGATGATGAAATCCATCCACTCAAGTAGTGGCAGGCCGTCAAGTAAATCACAGAGCTGGGTAACAAGCACCCCAGGGAGTTTTAAAAGGCAACCACAGGGCTCTATAGACTGTTAGTTCTGATTTTCAGGTCTTAAAACAGTGATGTTCTCAGGGACGCTAGGAAACAGTAATGGGATTTAGATCTCCTTAGAATCAGTAACAATGGGCCGGTCGCTTGTTTGGATCCTGACTAATATAATTGAAATCCCAAATTCCCAACTCCCCTAAAAAATAACTGGAAACTACAAAACATGGATCCAGTGCTATTGGTCTGCAGGAAATAAAGTGCTGTCAAACAATGTTATTTTACAAAGAATTAATTTTCACTGATGTGGTTGACTTTTTAACGTGCAAAATTTGGATTAAGAGCTAAAAACCACAAAAATCAATAATAATACAGACTAAAATCTTGCTTATTGGTCTGAAAATAAGGCTAAATGGGAAATCAATACCAAGCTTGCAGGTTTCTGGCTAAGTCCCACAAGGAACTGGTGCTCTTGGCACCATCCTAACCATTTATATCAACAAACAGGAAGAAGAGGAATTCATTACAGATGCAAAGAGCAGAGGACACAGGGATCAGGAAAAGGGTGGCTAATGAAGAGTATAGGACATTGACCAAGAGCAAAATGAATTACTTAAGGAAATAAGACCCAGCAGGCTCTTCAGCTCCTATCTGGCTATATCAAAGACCTCTTGGATAAATGAGCCCAGCCATACTGACAGTATCAGGGAACAGCCCCAAGGAGCAGCCATTCCATAAAGATCCCAAACATCCAAGTACCCAACTGAGTGAAATACAAATTCCAGTGAAATTCTGTTGCTGGAAAATAAAGGATCCTCACTGGGAGGCAGAGGGACAGCTCCTGCTGGGGTTTGGCACACAGGGAGCTGCCACTCACCCTGCAACCAGCTCTGGAATCTCCACTTGAGTATGACAATTAAAAACTGGAACAGGCTCTAAGTAGCCACAAAGGGACATGTGGAAAGAGGAGCCTATGAGACACTCACGCAGCTCAATCTGACAATTAAAAACTGGAACGGGCTCCGACTAGCCACAAAGGGACATGTGGAAAGAGGAGCCTATGAGACACTCACGCAGCTCAATCTGTTCATCCTCAAATAGAAGACAACGTATACAAACACTGTGTAAGGATATAGAGCCCCTCCACCCAGCAACAACAGACGTTGATGCTGAGCTTGTATTTTTAATACAGGAAGTAAACAACAGGTTTTATTCCTTAACGAAGTTGTGTGAGATATTATACCATAGAAGCCCAGACTGGTTTGTGTTGGAAGGGATCTTAAAGCTGATCCAATTCCAACCCCCTGCCACAGGCAGGGACACCTTCCACTAGAGCAGGTTTCCCCCCAGGAACTCATCCAGGATACATAGGAAGTAATTTGAGACAGCAGGAGGCCAATGGTCACAGGGATCAACCTAAAATGCCCTGATTTAAGGTGTGCCACATACTGGTCGTATAAATATTTCTTGAGCCAGCGAAGGAAACCTGCCTTCAGCAAAACCACCCCACAAAGGTTTCCCATTACCAAGCTTAAGATCAGCTGCCAAGATTAAGTTATATTCTATTTCAAAAAGCTCTGCACTGTGCTGCATACTGTGGAGGGGAAATAACTGTCAAATGGTTAATCTGCTACTGCCTTCCACTTGGTTTTGGTTCAAAACCTTGCAAATGGCTGCCCTCAGTTCTGCTGTGCTAACAGTACGAAACGAAACCAATGTCCCCCGATATGTGCTTCCTCCACATAGCACACATCACTCTGCGTCTGCCTGCAAGTAACAAAGAGTGAGGGAATCACAGCCACCGGCCACCCTTAAACCCCTCTCTGTTACTTACTCCATCTCATAGACAGTGACTGGTAACGTCTGTTCCATCAGAGAGAACTTTTTGGTTTTCACAGGTTTAATAATAGGCTCTGGAAACAAGAGGAAGAACAATAAATCAGTTACCAGCTCTCAGAACCCAGCCAGCTCAGAAACAGCCGGAGGGAACAGGGACCTTTACAGACACAGTTTTCAAGCTGACAGATGCTCTTAGCTTTCATAAATAAAAGCTAAGATCATTGCAGGACCCTGCCAAGTGAACTATTCTATTATAGAAGGAACAAATGAGATGACTTAAACACATTTTCATTTCTCCTTAAAGAACTTTCCAGTGTCTGCTGAGTATCTGCTCTTCAAAACATCGTCTGGCATTTGTAATAATCCCAAGTGCCAAAACCTGCACGCCGCTGGGCAAGCAAGAGTCTATGTGCTCCTGGGGCTAAAGGGAATTTGAAAGGGGCATTAAAACCAATGGGAAGAAGGGAAGGGAATACTATTTCCTTTTTTCCAAGGATCTATCAAGAGTCTTCTCCTTCTTCCACACCCAACTTGTTGCTTCCTCCCAACTTACCAGTGAGAGGCTGCGTGTCTTCCTCTTGTACAATTGTCTCTACTTCGGGCCCATAGACCTCTTCGGCAGTGGGATAGTACTTCTTATCCTCGTGCAGCACCACGTCCATCCCAGGGTGGTCCTCGTCATGGTCCCCCATATCATCATCATCGTCATCGTCCTCCAGCTGCAACCAATGCTCACATTGAGCTGCTGCCAGCACCAAAGTGCTTTACAAACACCGATCAGCCCGGAAGGTACAGGCCTGGTGTCGTGCAGTGCAAGAGAGCCACAACCCACGCAGGGAACCTCTGCTATCCTCCCTGCCCTTGTCACTCTTCTCTGGTGCCTGTGGAGTCTGCTCTGCCTTCAGCACTGCGCAACTGAGGTCCTCGCAATGCTGCTGCAGCACCAGCACACGTTACTAAAGGCCTGAAGACCTCACTGAAGGGATGGAGAACCTCCAAAACCAAATACAGCCGGAGCTGCAGAAGCTCCCGGTTCTGTGACTCAAACAGGAGCTTTGTTGCTCCTGTTAGCACAGGAACAAGAGGGCGGCTTTTCCTGAATCCTTTAAAAACCAAAACCCACTCTCAGAATCATGGAACAGTTGGATTGGAACAGACCTTCAAAGCTTACCTACTCCAATCCCCCCGAGATCAGCTGGGAGACCTTTCCCTAGATCACTCTGGCTCCTTAGGAGTCAAACTCCACCACTGACCAAAGCCTCACTGGGACCAGGGACCAGCACGCAAAAGGAGTCACAAGCACCTTAGGAACACCATGGTGCTCGTCCCCTGCTCCCGTGGGCCGCGGCCCCTCGCCCCATGCCCGCCGCTCACCTCATCCAGGTCTTTAGACTCTCTGCCCATCTCATCGTCGTCATCGTCCGAGTCCAGCTCGGGCCCGATGTAGTTCCCAAACTCGTCGTACAGGTCGGTGTCCATGCTGGGGGCGGGAGGGGGTCAGTCAGGCCCCACACCCGCAGCGCTCCCTGCCCGGGCCACCCGCAGCACCAGCGCTGCCGCCCCGGGCCCGCACCGCCCCGGGCCCGCACAGCCCCGGGCCCGCACAGCCCCGGGCCCGCACAGCGCCCTCCGCCGCCCCACGGCCCCCGCCGGCCCCGCGCTCACCCGCCGCGCTGCCCTCGCGTTCGGCGCCGCCGACACCTCCGCGGAAGGCCCCTGGGCTGCCCGCGCCGCCGGTCACCAAAGAGCGCTCCGTGTCCCCCGTTAGCGACGCGCCCGCGGGGGACGGGACGAAGCCGGGATCGGTCTCGGCGGGGTCTCGGCGGGGTCTCGGCGGGGTCCCGGTGGCCGCGGGCCGGGGCGGCTGCGCCGGTTCTGTCAGGCGCGACCGGGACAGCCCCGCGGGGGCTTTGTGTGCGCTGCCCGTCGCTATGGCGACGGAAGAGGAGCCCGCGCACGCCGCTGAAGCTCGGCTGAGGGCGGTGGGACTATCGCGATAGAGCGAAGGTTCCCAGTGCCGGCAGCCTGGCGGGGCTATCGCGATAGAGCGAAGGTTCCCAGTGCCGGCAGCCTGGCGGGGCTATCGCGATAGAGCGAAGGTTCCCAGTGCTGGCAGCGTGGCGGGGCTATCGCGATAGAGCGAAGGTTCCCAGTGCCGGCAGCCTGGCGGGGCTATCGCGATAGAGTTCCCTGTGCCGGTGGTGCACGTGTTTTTTCGGGGTTGTTGCAACAGAGCAAAGGTTCCCAGTGCCGGCAGCCTGGCGGGGCTATCGCGATAGAGCAAAGGTTCCCAGAGCCGGGGGTGTGCGTGGCCTGGTGGGACGCGATAGAGCCTCTGGGACTGGAGGCGCATCAGGGCCTTGCAGGACTATCGCAATAGCAGTGGCATCCCCAAGGCAGGACTATCGCAATAAAAGTGGGGTTGTCACGACAGGAGTGCTCCCAGGGGTGTTCCTGTCCCCCGCAGGTCGCTGACCTCCATCCGGGATGGATGCGGACGGGGCCGTGGACCCGCGGGCGCTGGAGCGGGAGCTGCGGGCGGCGGTGGCGGAGGACGAGCGGCGGGAGAGGGAGAACGAGGCCAAGCTGCGCGCCGTGCGCCAGCGCGTCCCCTCCTACGAGCAGTTCAGGTCCGACCGGGACGCATGGGGCCGGGAGGGCGGCGCGGGCGGTGCCTACCCCAAAGGGCGCCGTCAGCCCCGGGCGCTCCTGCCGTGGGGCCGACCCACCCGCAGGGGTGAGTTCTGGAGCTCCAGCACCTCTCTGGGGCTCTGTGGAGTGCCCCAGCCCCGGTGCAGGGGTGTGTGCTTGACCTCGTGGAATCACAGAGTCCTGGAGTCAGCCACGTTGGAAAAGCCCTTTCAGCTCATCCAGGCCAACCGTTCCCCCCACTGCCAAGGCCACCACTGACCCATGGCACTGAGGCCTCGTCTCCACGGTGTGTGAACACTCGCAGGGAGGGTGACTGCAGCCCTGCCCTGGGCAGCCTGTTCCAGTGCCTGAGCACCCTTCCTCCGGTCTGTGTTCACAAGGGCACACTCCTCCAGCCGGTCCAGGTCGCTGTGGTCCAAACTGAGAAATTGCCTCAGAGGAGAAGCTTGAAGCCTCAGAGTATTTGCTCTTGCTGATCATCCCTTGCCCTTGTTGCCTGCAGGAGCATTGTGCTGGCATCACACCTCAAGCCCCTAGAGAAAAAGGACAAGATGGGTCAGAGGAGGAATGTGCTGTGGAATCCCTGTGCAGCCCATGCCAAAGCCCCGCAAGCCAGTGATGTGGAAATACCCCAGGTGAGAGAGATGCTCCTCAGGACTTTATCCACATCTAAAACTTACTCCAAAATAGTTTTAGGTATTCTCTTACAAAGCAAGTTATTCAGCAATATGAGCAAGCCCTCCAAGTCCCTGGGAGCATTGGTGCTTAGATAACCCCAGGGTTCAGCCTTGGCCCCTACTTTGTGTCTGAGAAGAGCTTGCACCAGCTGCTTCAAGAATCTGCTTTCAACCCTGTGGGAATCCAAGACCAGCTGCACAGCATCAGAGCAGGGCTCCCAGTGCCCAGCCTCTGGTGGTGGCCAGAAGCAGATTCTTGGGGAAGAGTGCCCTCCCTTGACTGCACTTTTCCAGCTGGCTGCGGTTTAGAGACCAGGAGCCAGGGTTGTGCATCTGGAGCGTGAAGTTTAATAGCTACAGACCGTGAGCGTAGCCAGCGCTTCCTCATCCCGTGGTTTAATTATGGGAAAAGTGTTCTCCTGTTCCAAACCTGCTGCCTGAGGAGTTCACTGGATGCTCCTTAGTTCTTCAGTTGTGTGAATGGTAGGGATGATTCCTATGGATGTTTCACATGGAGACAGGCTAAGAAAGTTGGGGCTGTTCAGCCTGGAAGAGAAAGCTGTATGGTGACCTCAAAGCAGCCTTCCAGTATCTGATGGGGGCCTACAAGGATGCTGGGGAGGGACTCTTCATTAGGGGCTGCAGTGATAGAACAAGGGGCGATGGGTTCAAACTGAAACAGAGGAAATTCAGGTTGGAGATAAGGAAGAAGCTTTGTACTGTGAGGGTGGTGAGGTGCTGGCACAGAGACGCTGTTGTTGCCCCGTCCCTGGCAGTGTTCAAGGCCGGGTTGGACACAGGGGCTTGGAGCAAGCTGCTCCAATGAAAGGTGTCCCTGCCCATGGCAGGAGTTGGAGCTGAATGATCTTAAGCTCCTTTCCAACCCAAACCATTCTATGATTCTGTGATTTTTTTGACACGGAACCTACTTTTCCTGTTTATTATGAGATGTTTTTGCAACTCCTCTAGGCAGCTTTGTGTTTTCGTAGACTGAGCAATGATCTCCCCAGAGCAAATTCTGTTCCTAATCCCGTTAGCGCCTGGGCTCTGATCTCCAGGGCTTCTGCAGTTTGTGTTTCGACACAGCCTGACGTTGCTGGGCCTTGTTCTTGCTCTCTGGATGAAAGCCTAAACATTTTAATCCTCCTTCAGTCTGTGTGTTAGTTACAGAAGTCAGCGGTGATGAGTTCAGCAGTTCAACTACAAGTTGTATGAAACAGGATTTCCTTTTATCCGGGAATGCCACATTGAGCTTGGCTCTCTTGTAGTGCAAGCTCTCTGCCAGAGACCCCTATGAATGCAGTATGTTACAAGATGGTGGGTGAGAGCCATCTGCATATTTTCTGGGGTTTACATCTCATCTCTTTCATCTCTTTACTCCTCTGATTTGCCTCACAGTGCTTGAGGTGGAGCAGAGGTTTCTACTGAGCTACCCTGATCTCCAGGAGATCCCTTCCTGAGCAGCAGTGGTGGATCCACACCGGGCAGCATGTCTGGTTCTGGTTAGGATTGGGGTTACTCCACTCTTGGTCTATTTATGCTCACCACATTTCATGTCTCATTCATTCTTCCTTTATTTTCTCTGAAGTCCTCTGGTTTCTATGGGGCTTGAGGAACCCCACAGAAACCAGAAACTGTAATTCCTTGTCTTTATGTTTTGCCACCTCACAAGCTTTATGCAGCCCTTTGTGTATTAAAAACATCTCAGCCATCCACAGGTTGATGGGGGCCGGGGGGGAGGATGCAAATCATCAGTGGGAACAAAATAGAAGGAACTATTTTTTCTTTCAGGAACTGGATCGCCTGCCTGGAACCTCTGCTGAATTTCACAGAGATTGGCACAGATGCTTAAAAAGCAGAAAACTAAAATACCAGTTTTTGCTGGAACTGGGAGGAGAGGCCTTGGGCAGAATCTTTCAGGCTGACTTGGGCTATGGCCTCCTGGGTGAATTTCTTACAGTGCTGGCAGAGAATGTCTGTCATGAAGACAGAGATGCCATTCTGCAGATCTTACAGAGCCTTTCGGGCACCAAGCGCTTCGGGTTAAACCTGGATCTTCTGAGCGAGCTGGAGAAGGAGAGCAGCAGGGATTTGTTTAGGAAGCTGTGGAGCATGAGCAGGGAGTGCTGGACCGCCGGGTGGCCCAGCAGCACAGCCGGCAGTGAAGCAGAGGGGGGAGCCAACCTCATGGATGCCAGCTTGCAAAAGGAAACCGAGGAGGAGAGGAGAGTGCTGGAGTTGATGAAATGTTACCAGGTCAACTGAAGGAGCAGAAGCACCAGAGTCATGCAGAAATAGAGCACAAACAGAGGCTCAAAGCTTGACTTTGGCGTTGCTGTGTGAGAGGGATAAATCAGATACTTCTGGAGCACTGCTGTACCTTTCTCTGTACCTGGGAGCCACCCAGAGCAATAGTTCTGCACAAATAAAGGTTGGTTACTGAGAGGACTGTGTTGTGATCTTTGGGGCAGGGTGTCCTCACAGAACGGCTCTGCTGGAGTCTCTGAGGTGGGGTGGGGGAGTCTCAAACATTACCTGGGTGGAGGGGCTTTGGCACACAAACCCTTGGAAAGCCATCAGGGAAGACGTAAAAGTCTAAATGCCATGTTTGAAACCTCTTCTTCTGGGCTATGGAGGTCATCTGCCATCAAAGAGTCATCTCATCAGAGGGTCTTCTCTGGGTTCATTGTGCTTAGAGGGTCCAGAGCAGTGATTAACATTCTCTGCAAATGAGACTTTCAAGAAGATGGTGGCAATTCCCTCATTGCCACCACGCTTCCCATCACTCCATCTCCTCCATGGCTGTGCTGCACAAAGGACCTGCCAGCTCATAGTCGCAACACTCCAGAGCAGCTGGGAAAGAGGAAAGGTTCTAGAGCCCGTGTCCCAGGAAACAGCCTGCCCCAGGCTTGGTCAGAGGGCTTCCCAGCAGATGCTTGGCTGGAATGGGATATTTCAGCTCCTGTTTGATCCCTGCTATCAGCCATGTGCACTGGAGGCAGGGGGTCATTTGCAAACCCCATCTTGGGCCAGTGAGCTGGTGTGTGCATCTTCCCTGCCTGGCGCTGACGCTGCTGACCCTGTGGCTTCCTGCCATCCCTGCTGAGGACGTGGTGGCTGCATCAGCTGTGGCTGCATCAGCTGTGGCTGCAGAAGCTGTGTGGTGTGATGGAGATAAGGCTGCCGGGAGCTGCTGTTCTCCTCTGCCTGGTAGATGTGCTCCATGCTTTTGCGATTGAAGAGAAAGGAGATGTGTTCAGGAGAATGGCTTGTCCTGCTTTCCTGATGTTCGACAACGCCGCTTACCTGGCTGACATGACCTTCGAGCTCCCTTGCAATTGCAAGCCTGAAGAAGTCTCTTCTGTCACCTGGTATTTCCAGAAGCACATGGGCAGCCATAAAACCACAGTCCTGACGGACTTCGCTGGCAACATGATTGTTGACTCAGGCCACATCCGTGCTGGCAGTGACATGCTGAAGCGTTTCAGTATCCGGATGTTCAGCCTCATCGTCTTCCGAGCCCAGGTGACAGACTCAGGACACTATCTGTGTGGCACTAAGGAAGGGGACTTCTTCTATGGCTATGACGTGGACGTGCAGCCCACCAAGTCCATCACGGTGGCTTTTGAGGACAAAGGCCAGCACGTCCAGGATGACCGCACGGAACAGCTCATCAGCCTCTTCACCACCTTCTGGGACTGGACTAGATGTGACCGCTGCGGGGTGAGAGGTGAGCAGCGGCGGATCGGGCTCTGCTACGTGCAGGCTGCCCAGCTGCACCCTCGGTACCGTGCTGCTGTGCCCAACGTCACGTCCTGTGGCTCCAAGGCTGTCCCTGCTCATTTCCAGAGGCTGAGCCACCTCCGAAGCCCCGAGGTGGCCATCCGAAGCTGCATAACCCCTTGCCGGACAGACGAGGTCCCCGAGGAAGGTGTGCAAACCATCTCCAATATCATTTCCAAGCTGGGCAAGAAGCCCTGGCTGCCCCGTGTCCCCACACAGTTTCACAAGCAGCCCATTGGAACTGACCTGATCATCGCATGCCCAGGAGCCCGGCCTGAGCATGCCGTGGCCTGGGACAAGGACTCTGTCCGGCTCTACCGCTCCCGCTACCTCGTCCATGTCAACAAGACCATGCGGGTCTTCATTGACCATGGCAACCACCTGCACATCCGGCGGGTCCGGCGCAGAGATAGAGGCACCTATTTCTGCTGGCGGGAGGGCCAGATGGTGGCTGGCTTCCGGCTCAGTGTGTTCTATCAGGCCCGGCGCCGGCGCTCGCTCCAAGACCCTGAGACCATCTACGCCATGCGCATCATCGGCATCAGCTACATCTTCATCAGCATCCTCTTCGTCATCATCCACGTGTGCCAGTGCTGCTGGCGGGCGATCAGGGGCCCTGCCTGAACCTTGCATCTCCAGCACGGCTCCAACGGGCCACTCTTACACCTCGGCCCATTCTCCCATTGGAAATTCCTGGTGTTCTGACCATTAGAAATGAAAACGCTGCTGGCAGCTGCTCAGCCTCCCTGCTGGGTCCAGAGCGTGATGGAGAGGCCCGATGTGGAAAACTCCTCGTGCTGCAGATTGGTTTAGCAGGGACAGGAGGGGATTTCACACCAGCACCATTTGTTCCTGGCTTCTGGTGGGGTTTTAAGCTCAATGTAGTCCCTTTTGAAAGAATTCTTGGAGTTGTTGCAGGATCTTCTGGCCAAGCTCTACAGAGTTCTCGAAACGCATCAGTGATTTATTAGAGCTGGTTTGCTAAAAGGCTGCTAAACCCAACCATCAACCTATTTAAATCCAATTAATCCTCGCCTTTCCTACCCTTTTTGTTTACTGTTTTGCATTGCTGAGAACTTGGAGTGCCAACACTTCAAACTGTTCAATGCTCCTTTGAGCTCCCCAGCCGGAGCAAACCCTTTCTGCAGATTTAGGTTGAATCATTTTTTAGTTCCAGTTTTGAAAAGTACTTTATTTTTATTATTTCTTTTATTTTTTATTGATTTTTTTAATTTTTCAAATCGATCTGCTGATTCTGTGCAGAAATTTCTCTGGGTTTTGGTTGCTTTTAACTCACCTGACTCAGCGCCAAAGTGGGATTCAATAGTTACACCTGACACAACTATCATGCGTGGCCCCCAAAGACAATGGCATCTCTACAGGGTTGAGGTGGCCACTTGCTTGCTCGGAGGCACGAAGCAGGACTTCCTCACAGGGCTCATTGCCCCTGTTTGAGGATGTGGCTGGGGGATTTCAGCTTTCCCAAGAGAAACCCCACTGCTCAGGAGGGCAGCATCGAGGGTCCCTTACAGATGTTGACTCATGAAGCATCGGCCATGCCTTGGGGTACAGCGCTGAGCTTGTGTCGCCCGATGACTTTGAGCTCAGTTTGGGCTCCCAAAGGGCCTTTCCACCCCGCCTAATCCCATCTAACGCACAGCCCTGGCTGTGGAGAGGCGGTTGCAGGCAGAACGTGGAAGCAGAGCACTTGTTTTAGCTTTATTTCTCATCTCAAGCTGCTGCGGGCGTTAGTGCATTAATTCAGCAGCAACGTGGGCTGCAAAGCTCCAGCCGGAGGCTGCTCACAGGGGACTGTGCCCCCTGGGCCACCACCATCCCACCCCGGATGCCAAACCCGGGCAGCACCCATCTCCTGAGACATCTGCCCTTGGGAATGGCCTTTGTGGTGTCGGTAGTGGCAAAGTATGCTCAGCAGCTGAGCCAGGGGACAAGGGGGAGAGAAGGGATGAGGGGGATGGCATCCGAGTGGCATCCCATGTGCTCATCCCAAAGGGCTTGCAGGTTGTTGCTCCTATGTTAGGTGGCATCACGGCAGGTTTTGCTCGTGGTCAGCAGCTAAGGTACAGGTGGGTATAGGGGCTGCAGGCGAGCACCAGGCTGGGCGATGGCCCCGCATGGCACGTGCTGGTCCAGGGGGAGAACAGGAGTACAGATGTGGGGACAGAGCCATGTGGAGCCCGAGGACAAGGGATTCCTCCCACTCCATCCATTCCTTGGATGCCCACTCGGAGGGTAGGCTCAGGCTCCATGCCCAGCAGGGATTGGCTGGGGCAGCCCCAACCCCAGTCCCCCCGGCTCCCAGTGGAACAGGCATGATGAGGATGGCTCCATTTGTCCTTCTCCTGTCTCTTCTGGATGGCAGAAGGCACCTCCTATTGTGAGAGCTCCCATGGGTGCCCTCGCACCCTCCTCTTCTGCACTCCCCTCCTCTCCGTTTTCACCTGCCTGGGACCCCACCAGGGCCATGGGTCCCCCTTTGCCATGGGTCCCTTGGGACTGTTTTTCCTCACCATGACCATGGGGAACGGCGGTGGTGGACACCCAATGCAGGGCAGGAGAGCCCCATAGGTCTGTGCCAGGAGAAGCCCTTGTAGCCACCCAGCCTGCTGTGCCCACCACTGCTTCAGCCCCACAAAGCACCCCAGACACCCTAGCATCCCATCCTTATCCCTAGGAATCCCTCCTTATCCTCATTTCATCCCGATGTTAAGCATCATCCCGACAGCACCCTGCCTCTCCATCCTCCTCTTCCTCCTTGCCCATACCCCTTGGCTAAGCTCACCCCATGCTTGGTGATGGGGAAACATCCCTGACCAGCCAGTACCTTGCACCCTGCAGCCCCCCAGCACCAAGGGTGCTCAGAGTCTGGATGCCCTGGGGAGATTTGGGGTGATCTCCCAGCGCAGGCAGAGGGCACCAAGGTGGGACGCAGGCCCCAAAACCACCAGCCCCTCCATGCCATGGGAATGTGGTAGCATCTCAGCCGGGAACCTCAGCTCTGTCCATTGGATTCACCTCCCTCGGGGGCTGTCCATCCCTACCCAGATGGGTGCTCTGCTGGGAGCCAGCTCCAAGCAGGGTGTCAGCGATGTCTATGGGGCAGAGGATGACATGGGAGAGGCAAGGGGTGGATGGGGGGGAGACGTCCCCACCAAAGCACCACCAGCTCCTCCTGGGGCTCCCTCGCAGCATCAGAAGGGACCTACAGAGCTACAGCTACAAGCGCGTGGCTGCTGCGGGCACCTGCTCTACACCACCTCCTTGTGCTCCTGCTTGGGCTCCTTCAGCACCTGCAGGCAGAGGGAGAGGCACCATCACCCTGCACCTGGCTCTGGCTGAGCCTGGGGACAGGGATGGTTTCCCCTGTGAGCTGCCAGGCTCAGCTCCACCATGGTCCAGAGGCAGCCCATGCCCTGCTGTCAGCGCACTGGGATCACTGGCTCCTGGGGCTGAGGGATGGTGGCCCCATGTGCATGTCCCCCTCGGGGACACCCCATGGGAGGCAGGGATGGAAGGGAGGCAGCATGAATGACATGGATGAGGAATTCCCACCTCTCCATCTCTGGTCTCCACAGTTTTGACCACGATGCTTCTCTTCACATGGGCTTCTGACATGGACTTAGTGTCCGGGCTGGTCTCTAGAGGCACGAACAGGACATGGCAGTGACCCAGTGGCCAGGGTAGAGCCCTTCCAGCCATGCTCAGGTGGACAGGCCCCAAGGAAACACATTGGGCTGCAAATCCCTAAACCACCTCGGGGCACAGCCAGCCTCAGGGACACTGTTGGCCTCAGGGATGCAGCTGCAGGTGCACTTGGCCTTGGGGATGTGTTTAGCGCTGTGGCTGGCTTTGGGATGGGATTAGCTCTGGGGACACAGTAGGCACTGGGGACATGTTTGACCTTAAAGATGTGGCTTGCAATGGGGACATCGTGGCTTTGGGATGTGATCTAGACTTGAGGACGGGGCTGTCCTTGAGGACATAGCTGGCACTGAGGAACACAGTTGGCCTTGGGGATGTCACTGGCACTGGAGACGCCGTGGTTTGGACAGTCCTGGGGACATCACTGGCCTTGGGACATGCTCAGCCTCGGGGATGTGGCCATGGCACACTTCTCCCCCCACAACTTGGGAAAGCCCAGGAGCCCCGGCTCCCCAGCAGGAGCCCTCCTGGCCCCTCTGGACGCAGTAGGGACAGTCAAGGTGGGATCTTCTCCCACAGAGCCCCTGCTTGTGCCACCATCCTGCCCCACGCGTACCCCCAGGCTCACCTCGGATCTGCAGGGTAGAGAAGCTCTGCACGGGGACGGTGATCCTGGAGGAGCAATGCGGGGAGCAATAGGGTCCTGCTGCCCATCCTGCACCAGCTCCAGCCTGGCCCAGGGCTGGGTCTTGGTTCAGGGCATGGCTGGGGATGGGGAGAGGAGCAGGATGGAGCCCCCTCCGCTGTCACCTGCTCTCCTCGCCCTCCAGCAGCTTGCGGTATGTGGCGATCTCCATGTCGAGGGCCAGCTTGATGCTGAGCAGGTCCTGGTACTCCTGCAGGTGCCGCGCCATCTCCTCCTTGAGGCCGCGGGCGTCCTCCTCCAACCGCGCCACCGTGTCCTGGTACGCGGCCGTCTCCAGGGCGCTGCGCTCCTCCAGCTCCCGCAGCTGCCGCTCCAGGGTCTCGTTCTGGGGGACACCCTCCATGGCACCCATCCACCTCCCGTCCCCGGGCACCGGCACCGGGCGGCACCTCCCAGGGAACCCCATGGTGGTGGCAGCCCCCTAAAGCCACGTTCTCCCCCTTGCACCTCGCATCCATCCCCTACCGAGCCCCGCAGAGCCTCCAGGTCGCAGGTGAGGGCCTGGAGCTGGCGCCGGTACTCGTTGGCCTCCTGCTTGGCGCGGCGCAGGGCCTCGGCGTGCCGGGCGGCCGCATCCGTCAGGTCCGCGAACTGCGGGAGCGACACGTGCAGGGCATGGGGTGCATGGGGGGCGGCCCTGGTGGCACACGGCGCAGGGGAACCAGCCCTGACCCTGCACCGGGGCGCCCGCGCTCATGTGGGACGTGCACTTGGTTGCATTGGGGGCACATCCCTGTTCCCGCAGCATGAAGGGACACAAGGGACATCCCCAAAGGCGCTGAGGACATCCCAGGTGCCATGGGAGGGCTGTGGCCCCAGCTGCACGTCGTGGGGACGCAGCTCTGCTCCCATGGGAGCAAGGGATAGCGCAGGCAGGATGTGCCCCCAGTGCATGTGGTGCTGCGACGTGTCCCTGCTGTCATGGGTGGAAGGAGCAGTGCACATGGCTGATGGCACGGGTCACGGGAACACGTCCCTGTGCCCCTGAGGCGATGGGAGAGGGGATGTGGGACACAGCCCTGATGGCAACTGCTGGGGACATGTCCCAGCTCTGCAGGTGGGAGGGACGGCGTCTTGGGATGTCACAGGGGACACATCCCTGCTCCTGTGGGATGCTGCATGTGGGTGATGCCACTGTGAACACAACTCCTTAGGGGCTGTGCCTACATGAATAACCACAGGGGATGCATCCCTGCTCCTCACAGGGATGAAACCAGGACGTGAGACACGAGCGGGGCAGCAAGGACCCCAAACCTCATGTACCATAGAGTCATAGAGTGGTTTGGGTTGGAAAGGACCTCAAAGCTCCTCCAGCTCCAACCCCTGCCACGGGCAGGGACACCTTCCACTGGAGCAGCTTGCT
>WYDI02018539.1:0-11592 GCA_009867235.2 Psittacus erithacus
AGAGGAGAGGAGAGGAGAGGAGAGGAGAGGAGAGGAGAGGAGAGGAGAGGAGAGGAGAGGAGAGGAGAGAGGACAGGACAATTCACTGCAGAAGTTTACAAGCTTCTTATAGTCATGCTCTGAGAAGTCTTTTGTAATCTGCGACGGGTGAAGTCAATGCTCTAGGGATGTTGCAAGTCTTAATGTCTGTTACATTGTGGCCAGTGCCCATCAGCGAGTGGAACTAATGACCCAGATGGTTCCCTTTGATTTTGCCCCTGCAAGGGCTATATAGAGTATATAAAGTAAATTGAGCCATAATGGACTTCCAAGTCACTCTATGCATCCCTTCACCCATAGGTAAGTGGAAGACTCTTCAAAAATAGCCCTCACTCCCAGTTCTGAGCAGCACTGAACAAACACCCCTCCTTCACTTCTATTTAGGCACTGGTGGCCAGTTGAGGATTTTAGCATCAGTTTGTGAAGTCAGGAATTTTGTACCCCAGCATTTACCCTTCTGTCTTGCTTACTCATACTGGGAATTCTGTAGGACAGTGGCCATCCTACCATGTGATACAGCACCACTTATGATACAGCAGGCCACAGTCCCAGCCAGGGCCCCCAGGGAGTACAGCTATGTATAAATAAATGCTTATTTCAAGTGCCTAAAATGGTTGGTGTGACTTGTATCATTACCCTTTATCAAGTTTTTACTAAATGCCATAGCCTTTTAATACAATTTCTTGTGCTTTTGTGTCAATTTTTGGAGTGCTTTAGGGCACTGAGATTCATTATAGATATGGCTACAGTGACATTTGGTTTAATTAATTTTTCTATTATGTCACAGCTTGAATGAGAAGCAGTCAGATATTATTAAAAAATGAGAGCATTTTGCCTATTCCATACTTTGGAAAAATGTTCAATTTGCTTATGGGACTACCTTGGAAGTAAATATGTCAAATAAAGTAGCTCTACATTCCTGACTGGGCTTGTTGTTTTAATTTTCCATTTTCCTTATAGAAGAAGATGATGTTGATAAAGTCAGAGTGCTTTTAGTGGTAGAGCCTCCTTGTTCTTGTTTTGAACAGCACCAATTACAGAGGGATTCCTGCTTTAAGATGGGTCTTGCTTGAGATTGCTGCTAAACAAATATTAAGTAATGATTATCAAAATGGATTCAGTTCCCAGATGACTGATTCATCACACTTCTAACAAATAAGGGGTAAATATAAAACAAGTGCTGTCTAATCCTAACAGTGCCTAAATCCAGAGCTCCCTTTCCTTTGTCCTACATTTTCTACACTCATGTATATGCATTGTTCCATCCATCCCAACTAGGCAAGTCCTAAAAGCCACAGAGACAGGGCTATAGCTGGGTCTAGGGGCTACAGAGACTGCTAGTGCAAACAAGCCAGTAGAAGAAGATTTCCTATCATGGTTGTTATTCCATCCTTCCAATGATGCTACATAAGTGGCAAAATCAACGAGTGGACAGCACAACCACATCTACATTCAGCATATCTAATTCAGAGAGGAAAGGTGAGTTTTGCCATACTGCTTGATAGCAAAATCACACCAAGAGAACTGTAGAGAAAGCCTGACCTGGTACTGCAGCCCTTTTCTCAACCCAGACTTGGCAGAATTCAGATACAGGTGCCTTAGGGGATGCTAAAAGGCGGGCTGCAGCCCCTTATCCATCTGAGTCAGCCTATAGCTAATACCAGAATGCTGGGCCATTATCCAACAACACAGCTACTTTACAACAAAATGGGGCTACTTGTAATATGCACTGGTGGTCATTATTTTCTCTTAGGACAGAGGCTGAGCTCACTCTTTAGGCAATATGTGAGAATGCAGGGTGCTTAGGAAATGGGAAGCTTACCTTCAGTCCTATCCAGTCCTGAAAAAACTGCAATCTGCAGGTTGAACTCTAAGTGATCCAACAACCTAGGTTCTCAAAATAAATAACATAAAAATCAAGATTTACTGAGTCAGAGACTTGAGACTTGTAAACCTACCTCTGCGTTGTAATCACTGTAAAACCAAACTCGCAGGGGACACTTAGATGCTGGTCCCAGCATCTGTTTAACATTTTACCCTGTGACTTTTTAATGCAGCAGTCAGAGCACTAGTATCTCCCTTTCCTTTCCACAGGTTGGCATATTTCTGCTTCACAGTGATTTATTTGCCAGCAAAAATTAGCAGGCAGATTCACATAGAAAAGTTTTAAATCATAGTGATAAATGGCAAATATTGCTTGGATTAGAAGTAATTAAGACTGTAATGATAAGTTTAGCTCAAGAAGGTGGGGAAAACAGAAATAACACCTAGTATTTGTAGTCATTAAACACTGAAGTATTTTGCCAATTAAAATCCTACAGTGAAGGGAAAGCATAAAGTATTTGCAGGATGGTGACTCAGCTCTTGCTCATTCAAACCTGCTAATGAAGAATTTTTCGTGCTTTCACAACTAGATTCCTTCTCATCTGAGCCTCGTGTAATAATATCAGATTTAAAATACCCTTGAGAGATAAATAGTCACAATCCTTTTCACAACCCACCTCTACCTGGGCAATAAATTCAGCTGTCAGTGTTAAGTTACATCATCCTAAAAGCTAGATTATGTTGATGGATATGGGGAATGTTTTGGTGTGGTTCAGCCTATGCTGTCAAACCTGTGTCATAAAATAAGCCAGTCTGACATTACTGTTAACATAGGCATTCCATTAAAAAAATATAAAGAGAAAATATATATATATATATTAAAAAAAGGAAATAAAAAATGAAGTTTCTCACAGTATAAAAGCTTTGCATTGAATAGAGAATGAATCCATGCCATATTGGGGTCATTTTACACCAAGCATGAACACCATGAAGCTTAGTTTGACTCAAGCCTGATGCTTAGAATCATAGTATAGAATCATAGAATCAACTAGGTTGGAAAAGATCTTTAAGATCATTAAGTCCAGCCTTACAGCCTTATCCCAAGACTGCCAAGATCACCACTAAATTATGCCACTGAAGGCATTCAGATGCTTTGATTATTGTAAACAGTTTTCCACATATGAAAACATTTCCTTGCCTTAAAACTGCCTATCCCAAGATTGCTAATAGTTCTGAAAACTGCTAAAAAGAAGCAGTTATGCCTTTCTGCTTTGTTTTCCTTTTGCTTTGAAATTTATATAGAGCTTCTAATGTGAAAGTGAGAAAGGTAAGTGCAGTGACTTGTGGTTTAGACCACTAGGTAAGAAACAAGCCCTTTTTTTTCCAGCTTTACCCTGCCTCCCTGAAAGCAGCTTTATTGAATATATTACCATTAGGTCAATAGTTTTTTGCTTAGGCTCTCACATTCTGTGTTTATAGAAAACCCAATGGTATTTTACTGGGATCTTTGCATAGGGTGTCTTTGCCAAGGCATCTTTACTCACATCTCATATACAGCTGGGTGGTGATCCTATGTGCCCATTTCCACTCATGCATGATTGATTGTTATTGATTATCTTAAAATGAATGCAAAACAGTTCCTAAATATCTTGACTGTGTAAAAAGGACTGCCCTATTTGTCCATTTCTGCAATTGCAGGAAGAGTTTGCTGAAAAGTGCCTTTTCTACATGCACCGGTCAACACAGCCAACTGCTCACCTACTTTTTCTTAACATATAATCTCCTGGCATTACAGTCTCACAAGCAAAGGGGAGAAATCTATCATTCCAGCCAACTGATTATGGTTATTTGACCATCACTGAAGCCCAAAATACTAAATACAATTCAAGTACTCTACTACTTGCTATTATAAACGTCCATAGCTAATTTCAAAGTAGGATTTTAGCCTGCTGAGGTTCCACAGTAGTTAAGCAAAATGGGTGTAACATTTTGCATTGTGCTTATTTGAAACACACAGTTTTTAGAGAATTAACCAAATGCCTTCTGTGTATTTTAAAGCAAGATACAGACTCGTAGAATCAACTAGGTTAGAAAAGAACTTTAAGATCATCAAGTCCAACCCTAAGAAACTAATATTCTGGTTTTATATGCAGCTTTAAAATGTTGACATAAAAGCAGCAAGAAATATCACAAAATAAATTTCAATCAACAGATAATCCAAAAAGAGTCCATTAAGCAGATTTTTAAGAAACTGTGGCAATCTAAAGGTTATCCAAACTTGAGCTAAGCTCCTTAATATAGGTATTTAAACATTATGGAAATTGGATTTTTAACTTAATGTAGTACAAAAAGGACTTTATCCTAGCAAATACATGAGTAAATTTGAATGTTTAATAGAGATTATTGGTTATTAAAGCTACCATAAAGTACAGATATATTGGTAGCTTACATGAGTCACTCAAACTGAAGTCTGTGGGCACTGATTTCTTTCAAAATAGTCATGTTTTTATGAAAAGAAAAATTAATTAAAAGTGATTAGCATGTTCCCGAAATAAAAATGCAGTATCTACTAAAAGAGGTAACAGTAAAGCATGATATTCAGATAATGTAGAGTGCCATAGACGGCAGGATATTACTGATTCTTTTTTGACAAACAGTGATTAATCTTTCCTTATTAAAAAAAATCAATAAATTAAATACTCCATAGACACTTTGCTATCCACCATAGCATAAAGACTTTGTGAATAATTTAATAACCATCCACAACTAAACTGGATGTAGAGACATCTCTTTCTGATTTCAAAGGCAAGAATATACATTAACCTGTTAGCAACCAGCTGGTCAAGAAGATTAATCTTTTAAGATATTAACTGACATTAAGATATTTTAAGATATTGACTGTAGTGGTAGGACAAGGGGTGACAGATTCAAACTTAAACAGGGGAAGTTTAGATTGGATATAAGGAGGAAGTTCTTTACTGTGAGGGTGGTGAGGCACTGGAATGGGCTGCCCAGGGAAGCTGTGAATGCTCCATCCCTGGCGGTGTTCAAGGCCAGGTTGGATAGAGCCTTGGGTGACATGGTTTAGTGTGAGGTGTCTCTGCCCATGGTGGGGGGGGTGGAACTGGATGATATTAACGTCCTTTCCAACCCTAACTATTCTATGATTCTAAATTAATTAGCAGACCAGTTTGATTGTTTCTTTCTTTCTCAGTTCTTTAGAGGCGTTCTTGGAGCTCGCAACACAACCATTACATGTCTTAGAGTATTTTGAAAAAATAAAGGAAGCCAAAGCCAACTGCTTTAAAGAGAAAACCAAAGTATTTCAGAAGACATGAGATAACAGGGTCACTAGTCATTGCACTGCGTGATTGCCTTTGATCACACTCGGATTGGAAGGAGATTTGTGCAAATGTGGAGGTGTTTGCTCCTAACAATCACTCACTCTCAAGTCCCAGTTCTCCAAAAGTGACAGGCAGGGAGCATCAGGAGCTGAGTATTAACACTGGCCTTGCTGTGTCACACATCTTTCTAATGTTATTTTCCTATTTGATCTTATTTAGACTTCATTCTCAGAGGGATTTCCTTATCTATGATCGTTGCCAAATGAAAGCACTTAAATGAAAACAATTGTCATTCAAAATGTATTTATTAACCTTCAACTTTCCAACTTGTACAGCAATTGAACTGCCATAAAAATGATAATTTTTAGAAACAGGATCTTTAAATCTGCTCTTAGTTTCTTTTAGCTATGAAATGTTGCTGCAATGGAGATTTTTGTCATTTAAAAGGCCATCTACTTATGTAAGGAATCGGATTTTCACTCTTTTCCAGTTTCATGTTGCTAAAAATGCTATTTGTCCCTTTGCAGCCCTTCCTGCAGAAATTAAGTCTTGTACAAGTTGAGTGAATAATACATTGAACTGTCTCTGTGGTGCCAAGGGGAATATAAAGTCACTGTGGAGTACCATTCATACCTATCAGAACAGCTCCCTGGAAAAGACGCCTGTGTTATTTTATGGTGCGTCTTCTTTCAAAATGCCATTTGGCATTATGAGAATCCTGGATTGTAACATTTCAGAGTAATGAGTAAAAGACATGACTCATGGCTATCTTAATTTCTTCTTTTTTCTTTGGGGTGAGGGGTTAATACAGCTGCCTCAAATATGATGTGTCTAAGAGAACTTCATTTAACCCAGCAGGGACCTGGATAGTAAATCAATACTAATCAGGTAATATACCCAGGGAAAATTTGAACCATTGTCACATTTGGCACACTGATTTGTTACACCTATGAGCTCATCCAGTTAGTTTATTATTATGAAACTCCCAGTATGTCAGAGTGGGACCCTCTAAGGATTTTTCTCCTGACTACATTGCATCTAAAATATTTCCCATTTGATAGCAAGGGTGCAAAAGTTATGCAGTGCTTCCGATTTTCACTCAATATCTACACAAGAATCTATTTCAAATGAGTTTCATGGGCTGGAAAACAACCACAGAAACTTAGTATAAAGGAATTAGGTATGAAATTTTCACCTGTTAGATATCTGTGGCAAAATCTGTTCTCTTCCCTAGAGTTTAATCATAAAAAAGAGTACCATGTTTTGGGGTAGGTTACCAGGCTGTAGAGGACCAGGAAAAATTTGGTTTCTGTTTGCCTGAACACTAGAACAAATGCAAATGGAGCTAAAGAGCTGTAAATCCACACCCTATAGAGCTTATTTTGTACAAAACAAATTCTTCTGGGTAAACCAAGATGAAACTCCATGTCTAGGAGTAATCCTGACTGTATTCTGAGGAAGTCTGGACCTGGTTCAGGCACCTCTACAGCACCCTTCAATAGTCTTTAAAATTGTATCCAAATAAAAGTTTTCTATTCAGAATTTACTTAGGTTCCTATAAGCTTCTAGGAGTAAATAACTGCTTGAATCACATTGTCATCAGAGGTTCTATACTGTTTTGCTGCAGAGGATGCTGTCTTTCTGAGTACTTACACTGCTGAATTTGGAGTGCGCACATCACGAACCAGAACCCTGCTTCCAGTGCCATCAGCCAGTTCATACCTTTCTTCATAATTTCTTGTGGCCAACTGCTCTGGGCTTCTGTGATGGGAAACAGAAGCTTGGAGTTTTGTGTCTTGGGGCAAAAAGTAAAACAAAACCATCTAATTCTTTATACAGGAAAGGAAGATGGATGTATTTTATACATTCAGCTCTGAGTTATGGTGGATAAAAAGATTAGAAGCTGGAAAGGCAATGAAAGCCCAAATAAATAATGCAGAAGTAGACTAAATTATAACCATAATGCTAATATATTCATCTGTGAAGAACTTGCTGACGTGTTCTTTTAGAAAACAGCTTTCAGAAACATAAAGCATAGTAATCCTGACATGGGTTGCACATGTCTCTCCAAGCACTCCAGTGCAGAAATGTTGAGGTAGCTGATATCAAATAGTAGGCTAAACATCCTTCCTCTCCTACTCAAACAGCTGAAAAAGGGTTGCATGAGGTTTAAAGATCTGCACAAACTGAAAGATTAGGACATTTACTGAGATTAGTGAAGTCCAGGAGCACCATTGCCAAAGCTTCTGCTTCTATGTGCCATCACCTCCACTTTTGCTTACTGAGTGCAAAACTTCCAAAATTGCAAAGGCAGATTTACATCTGTGGCTTTACAGCAACTACAAACTAAGTTATCGCAAACCAAACCAAAGTAACTGATTTTCCAGAAGTGTCCAAAACTTTAAATCTGATGACTGGCTACTTAATTCATTTCTAGCCTTGTCTACTGTACTTTCACTTAATTCTCCCTAAAAAGAAGCAACAGGCTCTCTATAGCCTGTGCAGGAAAAGTATGTTCTGAGTTTTCATATGGCTGTTACTGCCATCTGCTTTTGAACTCAGATTCCAAGACCTTCTCCTTTATTTTACCATTTTCTTTTATTTCTCTGGACAAACTAGTGCTCAATCCCACCTTTCCTAATGCACTCATTAATAAAGTATCTTCCTTGAATTCACTACCTGCTTGATTTTGGTAAATAGTGCAGGGGAAGTTGTCTAAAATAATGTGAAATAAGCTTTGAAAAGTTGCAGCATTTAGAATGATAATTAGATTGACCAGAGATGACTCATAGGCAATGAAATGAAAGGAATAAAGATTCAATGCTTTCTTGTTTGCTGAAACCAAGTTCTATTCCTTCAGGCCAAACCAAGTCAATAATTATGTCTTGTACTTTCCATTTTTATTATTTTTTTAGTTATTTGTTCAATCTAATGGGATTATGGATCATGCTAAAAGGAAAATGCGGTTGTTATTAAGCTTGCTCTAAAACCACAGCTATTTTTGGTTATGATCTCAGAATTATTATTTTTCAAGTCAAAGTCAATTCACTGCCTGTTATACATTATTACATTAACATCACCTGTAAGATTTATGGAAAATAGTAATGAAGTAATAAATATAATACTTCTACAATAATACAAGAGCATGTCTTATTTTTACAAAGCCAAGAGCCAAAATGAAGCACTTTAAAACCAGACTTAAGCATACACAAGATGAAATAAAAGAGGAATTGCTTGACAATAGTGAGTTAAACCCTGTGCTTCTCAAGTTGATGCACAGCTTCTCTGGCAATGAATAGACAAAATGCCTCTGTAAAAACAGTTTAGGAAATGATTTTCATGAAGCAATTCTGAGCACACTCATACAGTTTACTGCTAACATCAATCACAGTGAAAAGATCATAAATTGAAATGCCTGGAAAAGTTTCCACATGGAAAATATTTTGCAGAATTATTGTATAGACAGACAATATAAAAATCATTTGGTTTATGTCTTCCAGGAGACTGCAATAGGCTTCGTTTAACACAACTAAAAATATCAGGATTTAAGCCTTACATCTAGACTTTCTTCCTAACCACTGGAAAAGACTTAATTTTATACTGGCAAATCCTACCTTTGCATGGAAATGAATTGTGGCCTGAAAGTATCCATTTCTCTCCATCCTGTAACGACAATCGAAGCTCAGATACATATATATAATCTTAAATTATATATTAATATGATATTATTAACTACCATTTAGTTTATGCTGGTATTGTTAATGCTAATTATTAATATATGTTAACATAATAAATATTTAGTACCTAAGTAATACAGAATACTTGTGTGGGAACAAACTTAAATCTTCCAAGTTTCTTACTCCTAAAGGAGTTATGCTCCAGGGAAATTAATTGCTTGCTATTTTACAATACTCTGAAATCGCAGATTAATTGCCCTGCATCAGAGTTATCCACAGGAGGAGTGTCCTGGGTTCGCATCTTTCGTAAGAGGCCCAGCATAGGAGATTGAGGGATGAGGAAACTAAGACTGCCGTCTGTTCAGCCGTGCTGGGATCTATCATTCCAAATAGGAAAGCCAGGCTGCATAAGCTTCACAGAGATAAAGGGAAAAGAATAAACTCATTTCATCTAGTTATTACCCAGAGAAAGAGCATTTGGAAAAAGCATGATAGTGATGTGAGCCGAAGAGCTCTGTTATGTGAATATCGACCAATGTGAAGACAATTTAAAGTAAATTACTAAAATAGTTTGACTGGCAGCAGAATATAAGGCCAGAATATACCTAGCCCAGATAAAACATTTTATGCTGATCCACATGATGCCACAATAGGTTAGAAATCCCTAATTCCAATACTCAAGAGTCACTAAATATATACAAAGTATTCAAGCATTGGAAACGTAATGTTGTACCCTGCCATTTGTAGTATTATAAACATTAACTCTCCTTGCTTTGCTGAAACAAATTAAAAGAGATTAGAGTAATTGGAAAGACATTTTTTATAACTTGAATGTTGGCACATTAAATGTTATCAAGATAAATGTACTGTTCAGACTTAGTTCTCTCTGTTCTGCCCTTGAGTGGAGAGAAAACATTACGATATATTCAAGTGGTAATTGGCAAATTTATCTGGAGTGAAAAATTCACTGAAGTTCAAAGGAGAAGTCATCTTTCAGTCCTTCCACCCTTGCTTTTCTCAGTCCTTCCATGAATATCAAGGTGCAAAGAAATATGAGTCAATGCCTCCTGCCTAGGTGGAAGCACTGCAGCAAAGTGCCAAGCTACATTGATTCTCAGTGGGGTTAAGCAAAGTTGAAGCTGTTCAATATCTCTTGGCATCAACACCTTCAAATGAGAAATAAAGACCTTTCTTTCCAGTCAACATCTCCACTGTACTTATTTTCAGACCCATTCTCTTGATTTGTTCAAATAATTGCAGCAATTAAGTATACGGATTGGGGGAACCGCAGACAAAGAAAAGACAGTTTCAAGATCTCAGTTTTATTTATACTTACCATCAAGAGTGACTCATCTTAAGGATGGAGAAACAACAAGACTAAAGAAACAGACACATTTAAAGAAAAATCTATTAGTTTACCTGGTGCTTGAAAGAAGTCAGAAGGTTGTTAATGCTTGGTGTTTAGTTGGTAAGTTCAGCCTTATCTTGGAAAATAGTAATAGGATTTGTTCCTTCTCTGTATCTGAAAAGAATTAACAATTCTGGAATATTTCTGTGGAGGAAAAACAAAGTTTGGATTGTCAAGCAGAAATGAAACCTTGGATTGGGACAGTCTGGGAAATCTTAGGCAGCAAATCCATTTCTGAGAAGATTCTTATTAGGAGAGGCATCCATTGCCATGAATCAGCACGTGGTGATTATCACTGAAGCAAAACTCTCTCTTTTGATTTTACTGATGGGAAGTTTAGCCATTGCTCCGGACAGCTGTTATGGAATAGCCTCTAAATCTGAACACAAGGACAAGAAACAACTGTTATAGTTCTTTGCTAATTCATCTAGAAAACCACTGCCAGTGTTCCAATGATGCTACAGGGGAAAAAAGTGAACAAGCTCATCTAGAAACTTTCAAAATCACTAACATTCCCATTAGAGGTTGGGGTGGACACAAGGAGAAGGATGTCTTGGACTGATTATCTCAGACTTTTGATATCCAGGACTGTAGAGATTGCCCTTAAGAAAAGCGATGCCTGAGATCACCTGGCTTGTATTCTGCTTACTTTCTAGTGGGTATCGGGAAGAGGGAACCTCAAAAGAAGCAAAGGGTCCAAAAGCAGACGTCAGAAATCTAGAAAACCTCATCAACGTTTTAAGGGCATCCACTGGAGTTGTAAGGTGACAAATTCATGCTACAAGCAAGAACTTTGCTTAAAATTGTCCGTTTTGTCATGCTTCAAATAATTTCAGAGATCAATATGATTTTTTGCACCTGCACAAAAACCCAAAGGCCTACAAATAGTGGAGAAAGGTCTTTCTTTCAGTTTAGGCACAGGAGACCTCTCTGAAGAGGTTATTTTCCTTTGTTTGGGGACTGCTGGAAGGAAAGTTGGCCTTGATGTCTCTGATTAATATGAAAACTAATAATTTTGGAAAGAAATGAGGGTGCATGTTAAGATAATCAGTTCTGGGCACACAGAATCATAGAATAGTTAGGGTTGGAAAGGACCTTTAGATCATCTAATTCCAACCCCTCTGCCATGGGCAGGGATAACTCCCACTAAACCATGTCACCCAAGGCTCTGTCCAACTTGGCCTTCAACACTGCCAGGGATGGAGCATTCACAACTTCCCTGAGCAGCCCATTCCAGTGCCTCACCACCCTTACAGTAAAGAACTTCCTCCTTATATCCAATCTAAACTTCCCCTGTTTA
>WYDI02018542.1:0-15732 GCA_009867235.2 Psittacus erithacus
GTTTAGTGTGAGGTGTCCCTGCCCATGGCAGGGGGGTTGGAACTTGATGATCTTAAGGTCCTTTCCAACCCAAACTACTCTATGATTCTATGAAAGGGAAAAGAGAAAGAAAAAGGAAAGGAAAAGGGAAAAGAATAAGAAAAGGGGAAGGAAAAGAAAAAGGGAAAAGAAAAGAGAAAAGGGAAACAAAAAAGGAAAAGAAAAGGGAAAAAGGAAAAAAATGAAAAAGGAAAACCAGGAAAACAGGAAAGAAGAAACCGAAAGGAAAAAGAAACTGAAAGGAACAAGGAAAAAGGGAAAAAGGGAAAGGGAAAATGGGAAACAGAAAGAGGAGAAAGGAATGGAAAAGGGAAAGGAAAAGGAGGAAAGGAAAAGGAGAAAAGGAAAAGGAGAAAGGAGGAGAAACAAGAAAGGGAGGAGGCAGGTAAAGGGTAAGGGTAAGGGTAAGGGTAAGTGTAAGGGTAAGGGCAAGGGTAAGGGTAAGCCTCCTCTCCTGATGTTGATTTGTGAACCTGCAGCGATGGGTGGAAGCCTGCCTGGCCTCACCACCCAGCCCAGTTGTGATGGTGAGGGGATTTGTTCAGAGGAAACGAATCTTTACATACTTATGAACATAATCGTTCATGGCAGAAGATACAAAGAGAGGAAGTAGCTTTTGGATGCACAGAGAACTGGAACAAACAAGCACCGCTCCCCATGGAGGCTTTAGTGCAGCCCCAGAGCTCTCTGCCTTTAATGCTCCTTGCTTGTTAACAGCCAGAAGAGCAACGGGAGAGCCTGTCTGAAGGGGAAGAAAGGCAAAAGTCTCCCAGTATCACTCTCATAATTTGGAGTTTCAAACTGATGCCAATGAGAACGTCATTATTGCTGAGCATCCACTGGGCTCAGGGAGTAAAATCCCTTTTATTCATCTCAAGTGTCAGGATTTGCAAGTGCAAGAAATTTCCAAGTGCTTGTCTAGGTCCCTGTTTGTATGCAAATGATACTGTAACATTTCTGAGACTGAAAGACCTGATTTTCATGAGCATCAGTCAAAGCATCTGTCAGCCTTGTCAGGAAAGAAGTACTTTGAAGCTTTCAGGTCAAAACAACCCAAAATTACTACTAGAATACTGAGGCAGTTTAAAGATATGAAAAGTAAAATGAAAATTGTTCAAAACCATTTTTCCTTCCAATGAAGTTTTAATTTTTATTTTCTACATGTAATACAAATTTTCTTTCACAAGTGATGAAGTTTTAAAATTAAAGAATTCAATGCAATATTTCAGTTCTCCATAAATGATCAGTGAGCAGTATTGCATTCAATCCTATGTGCAGGAGGAAACTGGGATGAGGAATGAAACAAGCTAAGGGATGGGCATAAACAATAGAAGATTGAATAAGAGCTTGTGCCAAGGCTGGGAGGCAGCAAACAAAGCTCCGAGATCAGACACTTGAAGGGATTCTGTAAGCACCAAGTGCTCAAGCACGGGATCCTCTCCAGGAGGTAAAAGTCCCATATCCTGAGAGAAAACTGTGCCATGTCCCTGTGCATGTGGACTCCAGATGTTTTGGTTATGGTAAAAAGAAGAAGAGCTGTTGCACTCGGGAATGCTCTTCCCTTGGCGTGGCCTTGGCCCATCTTTAGGCAAGACGCCCAGAGCATCCTCTGTGTGGCTGGAAGTGAACACTGGTTAGCGAGCCCAAATCTGCTCACATGAAATAATCTTTCTCAGCAGCAGGATTACCAGTTCCTAATGAAAATGATTTCTTAACAACCTGCTGGAGAGCTCACAATGTCTCCCTGGGTCCCGGCGAGGGGGTGTCACTCTCTGCTTGCCAGAGAAGGCAAAAAGTCCTCCCAGTAAATCCCCTCTCACCTCTTTCTCATCACTGAAGTAGCTGAAGTCTGAATAGCTTTAGCACAACCACCAAACAAAAATGCACCTCCATGCTCCTGGCCAGGTACTGGGAGGACTAGGATGTGCTTGGGATCTCCTCCAAAAGCAGACAAAGCAAGCAGTCCTTGCTCTGCACTGAGAATCCACCTCCAGCATGGAAAGCAGATGGATTTTCATTTACAGAGGCACAAGGTTCTCCTGCACACACACACACATGGAGTTCTGCATCACCGCCTTCATCCTCTATATGAGGAACTGTGAGGAAATAACATATTGTAATAATGGCATGAATATATCCCTCGAGCTCTGAATGATAAGGCAGTAATCAAGCTTCACCAATGTGAAGCAAGATTCCCCAACGCTCCTTCCTAAAGATAAGCACATCCCAGCACCAGCATGATACCCTCTCCCCACCAGCACATGTAGCCTTCCAGAGATTTCTCCAATAGCCACTACCTTAAACTACAGGCAGAATATCCAGATTTAAATCATCTCCTGTTGTGCTCTTAGCTAATAGCCCCGATAACCACACTGCCTTCATTTTCATACTGCATCATTTATTCACAGCGCCTTGGGAAATGAAGAGCCTCATGAACAGTGGGAGTGGACGACATACCCGCAAACTAATATTCTCCTCTCACTGATGCATTACCATTACTTCCCGAGCAAAGGACTGAGCAAACGAATTGCCAGCATGCTGCCCAGCAGCATCTCAAGCCCTCTGCTCACCTGCAGAGCATACACTCCTTATCCTTATCCCAGAGCACAGAATGAGGTTTAGGGATATGTGCTTAACATAACCCTAACCTGATTCCTTGATTTCCTCCCTCAGGCTATGGGTCCCTGTATTTCAGGCTTTCAGAAGCCTGAATTACTGAGGTTTATGGCTGGCTGACCTGTCCATCCCACCAAATGCCATTTGCACAAGCAAGGATCTCGGCACTACGGAATGTTGTCCTAAATTAAACACATGGAGTAGGTAGGTGGTAGAAAGTACAACTGGACTTTGGCCCAGTGGCGGTGGTGATTACTAACTCCAGCTTGAAAAAGTGGGGAGAAAGCCCAACTGTTTGCCTTGACTTCATGTACGTTTCTAAGTTCAGCCCCCCAGTCCTGAATACAAGGAGAGAACATGAACACATCTTGGACAACTGAAATGTGCTGCTTAATGCCAAGGCCATTTGGTCCTTGTCACCATCTCTCAGCTAAAAGTGTACTGATTTCTAAAAGGCTCAAAAGAGAAGAGGAAACAGTATTTCAAGTTCTTGCAAAAAAAAAATACAAGGAAATACAAGTTCCTGTGAGGTTTTTACCTATTTCATGCCTATTTCTGCTTCAATCCCATAATTAGATCTCCTATCGCTCCATTGGATGCTCTGCCCCATTTATCCGCAGCTTTCTGACCCTGTTTCCATATCTGGCAACATATTTTGCATTACTGTTCTCAAAAAAAGGATTTTTGACCTTCACTCAGATGACTGAAATCTGTAAGAACTGCTCTAACTTCATATTTCAAGGGAGACAATCGTGGCGTCAGAGTGGGATACCTATAAAGTAGGAGACATCTATACATAAATAACATATATATATTATATATATATAAAAAACACATATATATAAAGTAGGTTGCACAAAAAGAAATTATCCATAAAGAAGATAGTGATCTCATGGGGTCTCCTGAAATCAGACACTGAGAGGGGAGCATACCCTGGAGCAGCACTGGGAGCAAGAAGTCTGATTTTGAGGCAAATCTAAGCATACAGGCACATGCTGTAGCCCTAAGCTGGTGCAGAAAGAATGTGTGTTCATCTTGCATTTAAATCAGAGTTTATTAACAGTGAAGAAGCTTCCCACCTGTGGAATGGTGTGTGCTTCCATTCAGATCCGAGCGGTGAAACTGTATTCCCAAATGCCAAACCTAAGAATAGATGAGCTGTGTGTCAACTGCATCACCTTTTTATCTGATAGATTTTTATTAAGTGAAGACAGAAGATCTGTTGCATAAAAGTAAGCCACCTGCTGCCAAACAGCAACTTCACTCTGCCACAGATAAATGTGTTCTCAGCTAATTTATGCTAATGCTGTACTTCAAGTTACAGCGTGCTTGCCAAATCCTGAACGAACAGATCTCTCAGTGCTGCAACACAACCCCAGAAAGAGCAACCTCTTCCTCTGACAGAGGCGTAAACACCCAGTGACGGAGGCAGCTCCCTCAGAGAGGCTCTTGGCCAGGTCAGTGAGGCCAATCCAGTAAGTAAGTATTACTGCAATAAAGTCTTTGCAAAATAGACTGCAAACTTGTCTTTCCCATTGCCCATTGGATGGGGCTTTCAGCAACCTCATCTAGTGGAAGGTGCCCATAGCAAGGGGTTGGAACTAGATGAGCTTTAAAGTCCCTTCCAACTTAAACCATTCTGTGAACCTGAGAGCATACACAAAAGGCTGGACTTAGAATATTTGGTACAGATTTGGCATGGCAAACTCGTCCTGTTAGCCCATCTTCATTTGCAGATGTAAGTCTCGGGCTTGTCTCTGTTGCTCCCAAGAGCTTCACCACTTTGGTGCATGGGTCCCTTTCAAGCCACCCAGTACCTGGTCCATGCTTGGATTTCAACCACCATCTCTCCAAGCAGCAATATCACCTAGGCTAAGGCTAGTGTTCCCTCCCAGCCCAGTATCAAATGTGTAGCTGTGTCCCTGAGGAGGGATGAGCAGGAGCAGTTCACCTGGCTCACAATCATCCTTGGCATCTCCATGGCAACCCCAATGAATGCTGCACTGCTAACAGCCCCCAAGGAACCGCTGCACTCACAAGCAGCAGTTGTAATCAAGTTCTGTCTGGTCATCTCCAAGGGAGCAAGAGGATAATGCAGAAGAAATTAGTAAGAGGCATTGAAATCACTTTGAGTATCATAATTGCCACAACAATTCCTCTGGATTAAAATTAGTCTGTTCCTTAAAGTGCACAATATTTCTTCTGTTTCTCGGCTTTTGCTCTGCTACTGCTGCTCACTGATGCACTGCTCACACCCACGGAGGACCCCAAATGCAAGCATGGAAAATCTAACACCCTTAACCTAGTGCACCTTTCAACTGCAGCATACCGCAGGGAAAAGCAGCTGAAAACCTGCTGCAGAGTTTTGGCAATAAAAAACTAAACCCAACTTCATTATAAGACATATGAGAGTCCTGAACTTACCTTCTAGGTCAAAATCTCAGTCCTGCCCACACCACCACCTCAAATCCCCAGCCTTTACCTTCCCCACAGGCTTTTGCAGGCGTTGTAGCAACCCCTGAGGGATTTTGTCTTCTCAGCTAAGTGAAAAGTGTATTTTCCATGCACAAGCTGCTGGGCAGCTCTCCACAGGGTCCCTGCTGCCATGGGTGAGGTTTGCACCACAACCTTGGGGCAGAAATACACCTGCAACCACCCAGGCACCCACTTGTCCCACCTCACTGCTGAGCTGCGTCTCTGAGGATCACAGGGCAGGATTTAGCCATCCATCACTGTTCAAAAGCCAAAAGGCATTTCCGTCTCATGGCTCACATCCAGCTTACTCCTAGTCTCTGTCGCTGTGGTGCGAGCTCTTCCTCACCAGCCCCTCCATCTCCTCCAGCTCCATGCACCAGGATACCAGAGAAAGCAAATTTACACCAGTTTTAGGGTTAATGTGCTTGCATTCATACTCCAAGCCTTGCTTTCACATCTATAACTCATTTTCCAACATCTTCTAGCAAATTTCACACTGTTGGAAAAATGTCAAGGGTTTAATCTGATATGTGTGATACTTACTGATGCCACTAGGGAGGGAGATGATTGTATCTTCCACTTCCCATCATGTTTTTCACAAGAGAGAAAACACATCAGGAAGATTCACTGGGTTTCACTGCACTTGGTATTTGCAAAGGAATATAAATCTAACTATCTGAGGAGCACAAATAACTTTGCATAAGAGACACCCAAGGAAGAGCTTATATGATCAAAAGCTTATCTTATATGATCAAAAATCCCAGCTGTATTAGATAGTCTTAAGGTATGTGGCTTTGCCAATAATGCCTGCCATGGCTGTATTTTTACTGCATCAGAGAGCAGGATCTGAAGCCTAGAACCAGCTTCCTGCAAGCCTTATGCTTGGCATCAGCTGGATTAAAAGTGGAATTAAGGAGAGCAGGAAAAAAAGCAGATGGATGAAGACTAGTGCCTCAATACAGGGATTTCTCTCAGATTAATTTATTACTAGGAATATCAGCAGGAAAAAATTCCTCCCAATCTGCAAGAAATCCAGAGAGGGCTTCCACACACAGCAGAGAGGTCGGTGGCAGCCTCGTGCCACAAACCAAGCACAATGAAGCAAGCAGCAGTGTTCTTTCTGGTCTAAGTTGGTTCAAACCCCAGGATTTTAAACAAAGTGGCTACAAGATGAAGTTAGCGCATTGCAGAGCTGTGGTGAGGCTGGGGTCTCAGTGGCTGTGGGACAGCAGAGCCATGCAGAGGGGATGTGTGCCATGAAAACAGCTGAGGAGGCTCAGGATGCCCAGTGCCAGAGGGAGCAGGGATGTGTTGCAGGCTGGAGCCAGGTTTGCAGAGCTCCACATCCCAGGCAGAACACCCTTGGCTGTATTAAGCCCTCTTCTCTACCAAGGAAATTACTGCTCTAATTTAAAGCTTGGGATGTGGTGAGAAGAGAAAAAAAAGCTAAATATTTCAGTTTTGGTCCTAACCTGAGCACCTGCAAACACATAGCAGGGCAGGAGGCAGGGACACGCTCTGGTACCCATGGTGGGGAGGACACCCATCACTGGGCAGAGAGCATCAGGCATGTCAAATGTCATCCCAGCCTGGCTGATTCCAATACCCACTAGGAGCCCTCTTGGGCTTGTGGATTAAATTCACCTATTATTAATGCATGACATTCTGCTGATAGCCAAATATCAATCAATATTATTGACTCCAGCAAATACTGCTCTGAGCCTATAACTGTAATTTAATTTTGTCCAGAAAGAAAAAAAGAAAGAAAGAAAACCAGCGCACTGCGTGAAAGCAATATTCCTATGCCTTCATTTTGGAAAGACATTCGGATCTCAGAAATAGGACTTGAAGTGTTTGTGGTGAGGAATAAGCTTAATTAGATTCATGTCTGAGAAATCCCCAGCTGTTCTGCAGACAAACAGAAATACCCGAGATTTCTTCCAGCTCTATGGAGACACAAGGATTGGCTCCTCTCCCTGTTCCCCCAGTCTGAGAGATCTGCACGTATGATCATTATCTGGTGCCGTTTCAGACAATACAAGATGCCATACAACCTCTGAGCGCAGAGCAAACATCCCAGCATTTTGTTCCATGATTACTTCCACTTCAGCGTCTGATGAAAAATCCTTTGCTGGGTTATTTTCCTGTGAAAGGCTTTCTGGAAGTTGGACATAACACACGTTCATTATGAAATGAAAATACCTCATGTGTTCAGGATGGAGAAAAAATCCCTGGCTTTCGAGCAAGCTTTGTGAGCTTATTAAAAACAAGAGCTCGCTATGCACGTCATGCTGCCAAACGAAAAGCTCCCTCCTCTCTTCTCAGGCTTGTAAGCTGCTTTGTGTGCTCAAGACATCTCTTTCCACTGTCCAGCACATTCTCACTGTGCTAACTTGGAATGAAATATCATTCCATGACAGAAAGGGACCAGAGAGCAGTCCCATCATCATGGGGAAGGGATCATGGGGAAGCCATCAGCAACAACCCCTGTGCTGCAGGGAACTGTTGCACCCGAACCACGTGTCCGGAGAGAAGCTGGAGCAGGAACAGTGTTGCCAAAACCACAGCTGGCCATAAACACCACAGTTTGAGGAGAAACAAGCCATGACTGCTCCCAAATCCACATCCATACGGCACAGCAGCAAGCCCGTTCCACCACTCAGGAAAAGGAGCCCAAATGGGCCTCTCAGCATAAAGGGCCACTGAATACAGCCCTAAGTACATGGTGTTATGGAAATGTAGCTCTTATCAAGGTTTGTCCCAAGGTGTTGGGATTGGATACGTGGACTGGGAACAGAGGATGGAGATAGAGCATCAAACACTAGTAACGCTCAGGACAGTGAGGTTAACCTCTTGCCGATGGAGCTACCCACAACGATGTGTTTCCAGGTCCTGGTGAGACACATTGGATAAGGAATATCACCCCAAACCCTGCTGTGGCTGGGCTGGACCTGATGATCAGCAATACATACTGCAAGGATAAGACTAGCAAAGCGCACCCATGGAGATAAATTCCATCAGGCAGTGGAACAAGTCAAGGCTCTGATCAGTCATTTACCTAAAAATAACTTATTTCCAGAATAAAAAGCCTTCCAAAGGGACAAGTGGAGTTTTTGAGCTCAGAGCAGCTCAATCTCACATATCACCAAGATCTCCCTCCCCACCCAAGGAGGGCCACACACTGCTGGCAAGCTCCCAAAGGTTTTCCCAGAGCTGGGATAATTTGTTCCTACAGGACAGGGCGATCCACTCAGAATGGCTGCAATTCACCCTGCATTTCATCTGACTATGGATGAGATGAGCAAGAGCTACTACAAGGATGAGTAAACAACTTAAGGAGCTCTGTAGAGCTTCTCTTGGCTGCCAGCAGTAGATACCAAATCCCATACCCTCCTGAAATAGGACCTCTTGGTCCTCCTTGCATATCAGAAGCCAAGTCAGTGGTTTGGTAGGTGGTGGCATTTGGGCAGGCAGATTGGTGGGACAATTCAATACTGGACCCCAGGTCATCTGTCGCAGCAGATCACATTCTCCATGTGGATTATCTGCCAGGCTCTTTCTTTCCCCTAGTTCTTCGTTCCCATTTATCTCGCAAGCAATTAAGACTGTTTAAGAAGATGATCACTTTGAAGCCTTTTTTCCTCTGATCTGAGATATTTGTTCCTTAAAATCTAACTTCAAATATTGTGGCATTGTGAATGGTTTCTGTTTCAGTAACAGGCTGGTAATTGTAATTAGTTTTATCGCAGTCGAAATTAAAAGATCTGCTCTGAATGCATTCCTTTGAATTCAGTCAAAAGGCACTTTTGGAGCTGACAATCATTTTGACTGCAATTTGCTGAGAAAGACTCAGGTTTTCAACTTACGGGAAGGGCTCATTTTACTGCAGGGCTGAGAATCCGCTGCCTCAGAGCTCACTGGCATTGCGGAGTGCTAGCAAGAGCCAGAGCAAATATTTCTCTGGGCTTCCATTTTCACGCAATATGGTTTAGATTAAACTTAAGTGGATTCAGGAGAGGAAGCTGGGGGTGGCGGGAGGGAAGGACGGGAGTAGGTAAGAAGGAAAGGAGGCAGCACATGGAAAAATGAGAGGAAATGGTCAAATAAAGGAAAAGACATGCAGAAAAGATGAGGAAATGGCAGGATTGCGAGCAGATCACACAGAAGCTCAGAGTAATACAGACTGAACAGATAAGGATAATAAGGAAATATATAAGGATGATGTATCAAAGGACTGCTGTCCGGCACTTCAGGAATGGCTGTGCATCGGTAGAGCTGGAAAAAACAGGAAAAGGGGGATAAGTAACAGGAAAACACCAAGAAGATGCTAACACATGTTGAAATAGCCAATATATGGCTCAAAATACTGTTTTTCATGTTTGGTCAATGCTGCAGTAAGAGCAATGCGTCCAGGAGGGAGGATGGAGGACGTGGCTGAGCAGAGGTTGGTGCTGAGGTACAGTGGGGTTGGAGCCAGTCAGGCCTCAGGGTCAGCACAAACCATCCCCACATATAGTGGTCTTTTCACCCTCCTTTTGTTCTTGCAGGTATGAGACCTCATTCCACTGCATGTTGGGAATCCCTGCTGGGCAGTGGGTTACTTTGCATCCGGTGAAGGTAATTCTTTGTACAAGTCCTTCCATGGGTGATGGTGTCCTCTTCCACTAGCTGGAACACGCTGCTTCTTTCAAGGCTCTGTCCTCTAAATCATTCCCATGTCACTGTGCAGAATGCAATATATACCATGGTAGCCTGCAGCACCTGTATAGTGCTAGTGAGACATATAGGAAATATGAGAATAAGAAATTGAATTGTATATAAACTTCAGCAGACAGATTTTCAGATGAGCAAGAGCAAGGGTAGCTTTGTAAACCAGCAACAAAGAGCAAGGCTGCCTCTAACTCTGGGGATAATTGTCATGGAAACTACAAGTAAAGTAGCACAAAACACAAGTAGGTATGAAAAAGGTAGCTGGAAATAGCTGCTCCAGGAATGTTTCTTTGCAAAGGTTCTAGACATCAGAAGTCAATTGAATAAACAGCATGGTAATTTTAGATGCTCTTGGAAAATAGATTTTAAAGGGCAAAATGGGGCAACCCAGAAAATTATGGCTCAGCAAAAAATCCAGGAGAAAAGAAGCTCAGAGAGGAAAATGAATGCAAGTAAGACACTTGCAAGCATTATTATATACATACCTACGTATGTATAGATAGATAAACTCATGCTTGTGTGTGTGATTACAGATATACAGTAGGGTGGGCATATATAGTTATATATATGATCTTAAGGTCCTTTCCAACCCTAACTATTCTATGATTCTATATATAACTATATAGCATATATGTATGTATACACAGTATTGATAAAAAAGAAGCCAGCATAAAACCAACACTTCCTGCACCAAAGATGAGTGGGTTTCAGAGAGGTTAACTTGACCGAAGTCCAAGGCCTTGAGAAGGAAAGCAAGTTGTTTGATGAGTTGGACCAGTGTCTAAATGGCATCTGACCAAGGACGGTTATGATCAGAATACAGTGAGGGCAAGATCCAGCCACCCAGCAGCAGAATGGATGGATGCCAAAGAGCTGGAATAACCCGAACATGCACAAAAGAGGGAGCTCAGCATGTGTGCAGAAAGCCCCAATGCAGGGAAGGCAGGGTACAACCTTGAACTGACTGGGAGGTACCCTGCAATTATCAGCAAGCATTGATGGCCACAAACTGGGAAACCTTTGTCTCTGCTCAAGAGAGCAGCAAACCACGATTCACAAAGTGCCTTTTCTTTGCCCTGAGGAACACCTCCCCGTGCCAGATGGATGGTGGCACATCCAGGGTTACTCCAGCCGCTGGGCTGATGCATGTGAGCGCAAGTGCAGGGGGAGGAGCAGGGGTGCCAGCCCAGAAAGCAGAGCAGCAGGGACAACTTCCATGGGACAAGGCTGGGAGCAGCAGGGCAGGATTCAGTGTTAACACTGCTGAGGAGGCACTGTCATGCAGATCATACTTGGAAAACATTAAAGGGCAATTTAAGCACTTAGAGAGGAAAGGATTGAGTTGTAGCAAGGAAAAATATTAGCTGGAAGATGGAAGAAGCGGCAGAATATCTGTTACATCGTTCACTAGCACACACTGCTGGCTGGGGAGAGGACAATCCCACTCCATTTTTTATGCCACACTGGAACAAGCGGTGAATAAATGGGAATAACCCTCTGACAGCAAATGGTGCCTGTGTACTATTAACTGCCAAGCAGTGTGTCTCAGCAGCAAGACAAAAGCAGGTTGGTTCAAGGGTAAGTACCTTAGAGGTGTTCCAGCACTGCATCGGGTTCATGTGAGTTGTGGGGAGTGGATTTTAGAAGCTGGTCATATCCACACCACATAAAATATAATGATCAAAACTCAAACCAAACCCCAAAAGGAGGCAGCAGTGGCAGAACCATCTCATAACCAGAGGAGGTGATTGCTGCCACTAAATGCAAGGAACAGGGGAAAAAGAAAGGTCCATAAAGCAAGAGATGAGGAGGGGAAAGTCAAAGAATTGAAAGGATAGTGGAAATTGAGAGTAAATAACTCCATTTAAGAGCCAATTTTAATCAGCTGCAAAAAGAGAGGTAAATGCACTCCAGCTGCAAGCGCAGCCTGCGAGATGGGCAAATATCTGTCACAGCAGCTAAGGCTGGATGCTGCAGCCAGCCGGAGCTTTACAGAGCACTAACCAGATATTCCTGAAACACCATGGAGGCACAGGTTTCTTTCTGAGCAGTTACAAGATAGAAGGACACAAAAAGGAACTAATTGCACAGGTGTTTTTTACTTGATAATGTCAAATCACAGCTGAAGAAGATTAAATATACAACCAGTAGTTACCCCCATTGCCATAATACCGCTAATAACACTAGCATTTAGAGAGGGCTAAACCACGCTTTCCTTGCTTAAGGCCCTTCTCTCTGACCTTTGAAGGTCTGGTCTCAAGACATGATGTAAATCACCTGGAGAGTTTTCTTCACCTCTGCTCACTGAAGGATATTCCTATTCTGGAAAAGCAGGGTTAGCCTTTCCAATAACAGGAAGAGAGATACTGGAGGTACTTGGGCATCTGAGCTCTCTGCTTCCCAAAGTCACACAGGCACCTCTGTGCAAGGGCAAAGCAGCTTCCATCAGCTGAGGAGCACACAGAAATGGACTCTCAGCTCCAGATGGTTTGAATTTTCTGCACGCTTAACTAAAAATGGCATAAAACTCCCTACAGTAATAATCCAGCTACTTGCACCCAAAGTAAAGCAGTTGGTACCAGGGCAGTACAGCACAGGGCTGTGAGCATGTACTCTCAAATCCCACTCACTCTGGGACTCATAGCGCTCTCAGGAGAAGGAAACAAGGGCTTCTGCTTCAGTTAAATTGACATTCAAGTCAGCGGCCATTTGGTAGATGCTATTTAGGCACAGCAACACATGCAGTGATGCCACAGCTGAATTCCCCTATGTTTTAGAACTTAGCAGGACGTTCAGACTGCACCCTTTCCACTAACGGGTTTATTTTAAAAGACAACATGATATTAAACACTTGCAGCGGTATTTGCATCACACACAACTTCCCTTGATGAGTAAACGTGTGCCTTGCTTGCTGTGAGAACTCAGTAGAAGTTGTAGAACACCTCTGAGCAGAGTGCTTTTCTTTGCCTGATGCGAAAATGACTTCTTGCTGTAAAGAGTGTAAAATAAAGAAATGTGGTTGTGTTTGAAAAGAAGCTGTGGAAAATACATCAATATTTGTAATTACAGTGGCAGCTGCTGCTCTGTGAGCAGTCACGGATGAAGATGGCTTTCTCATGCATCCCATACCTGCTCTCCCCACCCCATCCCCACTATGGCTCTTCCGTCCCATGTGCCTCATGCCTGTATATATCCTGTCCCTCCAAGCACCCTGTGATGCTCCCTGAACACCAGCTGAACTACAGGCATTGCACTGAAATGGAGGGCAGGACAGTGTGGGTTAGCCAGAACAGCTGAGCCTTCCCAGTTTGGATTTGCCCTACCTTAAACAATAACTTCAAGGAATTGGACATTACTGAGAGCTAGTAACAGCTACCAAATCTGGTTCACGTTGACCAAGGGGTTCAAGTGCATGACAGCACAGAAATACAGATTGATGGGCACAGAGCATAACCGTATGAGACTATTGCCTTAGAAACACAGGCTTAAAAAAGTCATCAAAGGACAAAAGCCACGAAGGCGCCATAGGGAAGGCTGAAAAGGCTGAGCTGATGAGGAGGAAAATGGAGTAAGTCCCAGAGGACTGAAAGATTTCCAAATCCTTGCTCTCCATTTCAAACCACCTCAGTAAACTAACAACTATCACACCAACCAGCCAACAACCTGAGCAGGTAAATAAGCTTTTTGCCATCGGCACATGCAGCCCCCAGTGAATTCCAAACAAGTGGTTTACTTGAAGATATTATATGTACTATAATCGATATCCAGATTACAGCACGGCTGTTACAAGGTAAAGAAATTGTGATTTTAGGCACGTAAAACCCCTCCAGTTTGGACAGAGGCTGGGCAAGAGCAATCAGCACTTCTTAAAGTCTTAGAAATGTAGTGAAAGGGCTGAAGTGTGTGTAATTACCAGCAAGAGGTATTGTAGCAAAGCAGATAAAGTTAATTATACAGTACAGGAGCATTTTGAGTTGATGTGGTAGTAATCATAGTCAACAGAGAAGTGCCCAGCAGAAGGAACCTCATACAATAAAAGCAGCCATGTGGTGAAAGTGTACAGCACGAATTACCTAAAAGATAAAGGCAGATACAGACACACAGCTGGAGCTGACAGATCTTAATAACGATTTGTGGGTTTCTACATGCAATAGGATACCTTAAAAAGTAGCAGTCCTTACCCTACGGATGGTACCCCCAGAAACCACCACATCAGCCTGAATGGGGCACCAATATTAGTGCTCCATGTGGGGAAGCAAGGGCTGGATCCAGCACCAGTCTGTGACAATACTGACACCGCTTGTCATGGGAAACACCAGTTATGTCTAGGGTGCTGCTGCTATGCATGAAACAGGTACAACAGCGAGCTGGTTTAGAGTACCAATGTTCTGCAAGGAACTCTATAACTAGGGGAAAAGATTCAGTAAATAGACCTCACTTTGAAATTCAGCCTCACAGGTTACCACTTGGCACAGACCATCCACCAGTCTGCATTAAAAACAGGCAGATGGAACACAGCACCTAAACCACAAGCTTCAAGCATAAATCACTTGTGTGTGTGTATACTTACACACCTCCACAAACAGCATTTCAGAGTCTCTTGGCCTGATGATGGGAGAGGCTCCATGCAAGATTTCACTTCCCCATTCCAGCAGTGCTCTCTCCCACTGCTCATTACAGCCATTTCACCCCGGAGCTGTCTCTGTGTGTTGTCCTGGCACAAAATACAGTGGGTTCTCTGCTGTCCAAAAAGATGCAGTCTCGGGCAGCAGCGTGCCATCACCCTCCCCTGCACCCAGGTACAGAGAGAAGGAAGAGGCTCCCCATCATCCCATCCCATCCCATCCCATCCCATCCCATCCCATCCCCTCCTGTCAGTTAGATTTCTCATGGCTCTAAGATATGAATAGCTTTTCAGATCTCTAATTACCAATGCGGTTTCATTCCAGGGTAATAAACCCACCCTAACATGGCTGTTTGCTGGAACATCCTGATTAACAGACTTAAATGCTGTAAAAGATTCAGTTTGGGGGCTATGTGAGATGTTGTCCTTCAACGCATCCTGATGTGCTAGTAAGGAGAGATTTACTGATTTGAAAATAAGCCGATAAACAAATAAGAGACACTAATTGCTGTGAAACAGATACCTGGCTGATCAGATGCAATTAGCAATATGAAAAGGGTGACAAAACAGCATCAAGAAGGTGAAGAAGTGCATACATCCAACTCTAAGGGCATTTTCTAACTGTCCGTACACTGGTGCCAGGGGCTGTCTGATGTTATATTGGACATTAGTGGATCTGCACTGGCAGACGGCTTGACCTTGTGCCTTTCACTCTTTGCTAACACAGACTGTAATTCCTGAGAGCCACACTTCCAGAGACAAGAGCCATATCTTGCCAACAGTAATTACTTACAAACCCAGGTAACTTCTAGGAGCTTATTCAGAAGAAATCAATGCCAAACACCTGTAGGTTTATAAAGTGCAGCTGTGAGTATTGCTGTCAACACTTGCACTACTGAAGGATGAAGCCAGACTTGATTCAAGTGTCATCCTTTCCAAAGCTTAACAGCCCTGAAAATGAAACAAACCCATTGGCCTTGAAGATGTCTGAGGATCACAGAGAGGTAAGAAAGTGTAATTGGTGTTACTGAGGCGAGGCTGCAGCTCATGGTTTGGTGGCTGTGCACAAAGAGCTCTTTGATTCAGCATGGGCTTCTTCAGCCTGGAGAAGTGAAAGCTCTGGGGGAGACCTTAGAGCAGCTTCCAGTGCTTAAATGGGCTATAAGAAACCTGGAGAGGGGCTTTGGACGGGGGCCTGTAGGGACAGGACAAGGGGAATGGCTTTAACCTGCCAGAGGGGAGATTGAGATGAGCTCTTAGGCAGAAGC
>WYDI02018543.1:0-11939 GCA_009867235.2 Psittacus erithacus
AGCAGCAGTGATTTGTGTTATACCTTAGTTACTGGACTGTTCTTATCTCAACCTGTGGGAGTTGTATTCTTTTGACTTCTCTTCCCCATCCCTCCGGGAGCCAAGGGAGGAAGGGGGGGGGCAGTGAGTGGGCTGTGTGGCAGGCCTTAAACCACGACACATCCTCAATACCAACCATGGATCTACAGATGTTTTCCTGTAGCTCTTCATATTTCCTAACAGAACTTAGCCTGTGTCTTTTATGATGTATGTAAAGAACATCAAGAATATAGATTACAGAACACTATCTGTTCCCACTGTCTTCAATACAGTAATTTATTGAAGTAAATTCCCAATTACTTCAATAAATAATGTGGTAACTATAATTGAATCAGATTTTAATAAAAAAAACCAAAGTGCAGTTTTTACTTTTTTGCGGACCAAAACTGAAGCATTTGTCAAATACCACTCTGATAAACAGATTTGAAAAGAAACAAGTACTAAACCTCAATTTCTCACACTCATTTTAGCATGCTCAAGAAAGCAAGAGCTAACCAAGTACCTCAGGAGAGAAAAACATGCCATGGTCCTGTGGAAATATTGAGGAGCCTAAGGCTGTGTCTTAGCTCTGTCAGCTATTTGCTAACTTGTATGGATTAAATTTGACCCCTTAGAGACTCAGTTTCTTCATTGGTACAACAGGATATGATAGTAATTAACAGCTGTAAAATGGATTGGAGCTTGCAAGGGGCTTGCAAAATATTCTTATTTTGTCCAGTTTAACTGAAGACTGGGGATGCACTGACATACCATTTGCCACATAATATTTCACCAGAATTTTATTCCAATTTTGACATTTTTGTTTCAGTAATGCTTTGCTGAGCTTCTACCTAAGCCTCCAAAACTGCAAAGATTCAGCCAGCATTAAGTTATAGTTCTGAATTATTAATGTGAAGACTTTGAATGTTCGAAAGTTTATTTCAGTTTTGTTACTATCTGGGAAATGAAATGGCTTTGCATTTTGTTGCTTCATTTCCACTTCTTGCATTTGCTGCAGCTGACTTCCCTGGGTTTTTGTTTGGTATCTCTGGTCAGCTGAAAATAACAATACTTCATGTTTGAACAGCAGCTTCCAATCTAATACTTTCACTTATTTTACAGAGACACTCTGATAATTTGCTGACACACAGAGTATATTCACTGGCTGATTTTTTTAGCCACAACCAAATAGGGCTTGAGTTTACCACCACACATGAATCCAGCTGGCTGAATCCACACTTCCTGGTGAAGATGAGGTTCAAGTTAGAGCCAATCCTTACCCTATACTTGCGTTCCCTGTTTTGCAAGCCAGCTGGTGCATTGTCAGAGAAGGGCTAAAACTGAAACCCAAAGCACAGAGTTTAATGCTGAGGGCAACACAGACTGGCTCATCAAGGCCTTAGTTCATTCTTTGTTAATTTTTATGGAAAAAAAAACCACAAACCCCAAACCAAAACAACAACAACAACAAAAAAAAACCCAACAAAAAACCAGAAACCGAACCAACAACCCAAACCCAAACCAAACCAAAATACAAAACCAAAACCAAACAAACATGAAGCATCTAGAAATTATTTTGCCAGTGCAAAACTGGTGGTAACACCAATGACATCTGCTCTGTGTTATTCTACAAAACATACCAATGCTTTTGTGTATTCCTAGTGTTGGCTGATTTAATTTAAAGTCTGCAGTGTCTCTAGTGACTTCCATAGCTTAAGTTGCTCTTCCTAGAAACTAATAATACTACTGAAAATTACATACAGAAGCACTTAACCAGTGACATTTTAAATTTTTTCCCAGTGCTAGTATTAAATACTGTATACTAAATCTGTTTGATCTATTGTACATGTAAAAGGAAATTCCAATTCATTGCAGTTTCATCTGTTGCAGTGTGGCATTGTACTGTGAATTGTGACTCATTTATTACTATCTAGGAGTATCTAAAATACATGTTTATTATAATATAAAGGATAATACTCTTTATATAGTTTCCTTATTTCATCATCAAAGTTAAAATCAAAAAGAAGTAGATTTCAGGAAATTAAGGAGAGGCGAAAAAAGACAGAAAGAAAATTTTTAGCAAAAACAGGCTGCCAAAAAGCTCTTAATATTTGTTTTTCTGAGCACTTTGAAGTATATGTTGCTCACTAAGAGCTAATAAAGTATCACTGATGAAGTTTAGCTAAGCTAAATGGCTGCTTATTGTCCATTTTCATTTTGTCTCACCAAATAGCTAATTCCCTCACAGGATTATTCTCGTTTCTTGTAAACTCTATTACTAATGATGGCGTTAAATGAAGGCATACTTCTGGATCACCTCATTTGGGATCTGACCCCTGTCCCATTAAGGCAACTGGAACATTACTATTCCTATGAACAGAGGGCAAAATAAAACCCTTATCTGTGAGGTTTCACAGAAAGCATGCCTTACTCCAAAAAGAAAGATCAAACAAGCAGATCACTAAAGGCCAAAGGTCAGTTAGGAGGTCAGGTCCCATCTCCAGGCAAAACTGTGGAAGTATTTTAAAACTCCACCACAAAAAATAGGAATGAGATTGACGCTTACACTGCCAGGTGTAAGAAAATGCATGTGTTTCTGTCTTTGCAACACAAACTGTCAACATGTTTGCTTGCCTTTTTAAGTCAATTAATAACTTAATTTAGATGAATACTCTCTTTCTTAAGTTAAGTACCTAAGATCAAGGTTCCGCAGTACACAGCTCAGTCTCAAACCTACATTAATCATGAGTAAATTTGCATTATTATTTCTCTCTACATTGTACATTTTTATCTGAAGCACATTTGAATTAAAAAACACTCGCAAAAATTAGCAAAACTATTACTGTAGCTGTGTGGAAATAACACTACTCAATTTTATTTCATGGCTAGCTATATTTTATGTGTCTGGCACATAAGATTATTTCTGTACATTTAAAATCACTTTGCAGAGGGAAAAACACCAACACTAAAAGCCACTATAATCTATAAACAAACTTCTTAAATTGAATGTTTAGCATAAATTTATATAAATGTCCATTTACAGTATTTGTTCATCTTTTAAATAAATACAATTAAAAATCTCATGAAAGAGGCACGAAATATAGTTGTGGAACATATTAACCTGACTTCACAAAAATTTAAAAAGGAAGTGTTTTTCTAAGACGTGAAAGAAGGACATTTGGAATTCCCTTGCCTCTCCTCTGCAAATATCTTTTCAATAGTGCAAACTTTTAAATGCTAAGAAAACTTAAGGCCACTTATTTCTTGAAAGTGAATGTTTTATGTTTTCCCCTTCATCATTCATTCTTTGCTATTGAAGCAGGCTGAATGGGGCTTAGTATCAGTGAGTTTAAATTGCTAAACAAGAGGCAAGTCTCATCATGCGGTTTGAATATCTACAAGAAACATACAAAGAATAATAGCTGATTTTCTCTATTCTTGATAATGCTCCAGTTGCTTCTGAAAGATATGCCTGGTTCCCCACCCTGGGAAGAGTAGATCATGAATAACTGTCCTGAAGAATTAGAAAATGTATGATAGCCTCATACCCTGTCTCCTGTTAGAACAAACTAGCATGCTCAGATATTTTACCATTTATTTTAAAAAGCACTGGAATAGTGTTATATAATTATGTTCAGGCTTTTCAGATTTCCAGTCTGGAATGCCTAATGAAGAAGTGCTCCTGTTCCAGCCTCCCCTGCTCTGTGCGTGTGTGTGATCCTTCAATTCTTCCTGCATTCTGATTTTGCATTTCTAACGAAGCTGAACTGACAAAGCGTGAAAGTGGTCTAAAAGGAAAAACAAAGAAAGTGACCCTGCTTTCACTGTGCCAAGACCAATCAATATTCCAGGAGCTCCGCTTTGCCCTCTCTTCTGGTGTGTTTTTATTTTTTTCAGAGTTGGGCTCACAGTCTCCTCCCCTTTACTTAAGTTACAGTGATAGTAAATTGCTGTATTCCGGAGCACATGCAGATTGTCAGTTTGCTCTGCCTCCTGCTCGCTCAGCTCTGCAGCTCTGTTGTATTTGCTGGAAAACCCCTACTTTATCTGCCACCACCGTGTTCTTAGGGTACTGGAGATCTGAAAAGGTGAGCCGATTGTTTCATTTGGTGGGGTTTTGAGTAGGAAGTCTTATTTTTTTCACTCTCTGCCTTTGTATGCAACTTAATGTACTGATCCCTTTGGCTGTACCCATGCTCTTTCTTTATCTTGGTGTTAAGTTGTAAAGGACAGATTAGCTGCATTAATCTTGGAAACAAAAGTCACCATGAATGAATCTTTAAAAAAAAAAAAATAAAATCAGTTGTTCTGAAAAAAAAAACGCTGCTTGCACACAGTAGTCATGTCCAACCTGGAACATTTACTAATTTAAATATATAGCTCAGTTTCAGGATGTTTCCAGTCTTCAAAAAGGCAAAACATACATAGCATTCTGTTAAAATTTAGACAGGATATTGCACCAAAGTGCCAATCTCGGAACACATGGTAGAAGAGGCGATCAAATCCCATCCAAATAAATTTGTTACAACATGGTATTTGCTCTAAAACATGCTGTTTGAAAACTCTGTGTACTTATAGTCTAAAATTATTAAAAGTATTAGGCCACGAGATTTAATACAAGTCATGTTAGTCGGGCTGTGTATAAACTGACTTCAATGGAAGCGCCTAACTTTATCCATTTATAAATTTCTAATTTCTTCATAAAATCATGCCAGTGTATTGACAAAGACTTCAGAAAATGGGAAAATACCTTTGTGCAGGATCCATTATTAAATAAATTCATACCAAAAATCCAATAAAAAAAAGAAATCTAATTAAAAATAATGTTCTAATCAAGGACTTTTAATATTAAAATATTTTAAGGTTGATTCAGTGTGTGATTTCTTACAATCAGATTATATCCCCATAATTGCTGTCAGGCCAAGTAAGCATTATTTTGCAATGTGAATTTCTATTGCAGTCTGAAGTGACAAGCTAAGTGGGATATAAATTCTGATGTTTTACAGATGTGCTCTGAATAGTTCATACACTTCAAAGATGAACATTATCAACATAAAACTCTCAAAGGCATATCTTCCAAATAGTGATTCAGGGATAAATAAACTATTCCTGCTGCGTTTTGCCATGTGAAAAAGAGGAATTCAGCTAATTCATTCAACCATTTAAAAACATCTGAAATGCAGAACATTTGAAATGTACCAGTTCAAGCAAAATATTTCTCTCCAATGGGTAATGTGAAGGTGAGCTGGAATTTTTCTTCAGCTAATGTGGGCCTGCTAAACAGATGAAAAGCAAGCCTGACATATAGTTTCAAACATTATAGCAACTTACACTCCTTTGAATTTTACTGAATTCACATTTTTAAAAAGTTAATCCTGGGTTTTACAGCATGACAGCAATTCAGATTAATTCTGAAGACATAAGACATTTTTAATCAATTCATATAATCCTTCTTTCAGAGTTCTTTAGCAGTCATTGAGGTTATCTATCAAGAACTGCAATCACCAACTTAGATACTATAAATAATACAAGTTTTACTGAAACATGAAGAATACTTGCTTCCATATGGCTAACTATTCCTCTGAAAATCTTACTGCAATATGTGGTATTTCTTGTCTTCCAGGTTTCTCCAGTACCTCCCACGGAAAAGAGTCTTCCATTTTTCTCAAGAGATATTGGCAAAAGTTAATTACAGGAGAAAAGTTTCAGCAAGATAGATGACTAAAGGCAACGGAGAAGACCCAAAACCTGGAAGTAGGATGGAACGCATTCAACAAGGTGTCCGGAAACGTACCCTTTTGGCCAAAAAAAAAGTGCAGAGCATAACAAAGGACGATGTTAAAAGTTATTTATTGAGGAATGCCTTTGTGCTCTTCACCGTTGTTGCTGTGATTCTTGGTGAGTAATTTGTTCAGTAGGAATATTCTGTTCTCCAGTGCATTTGACAATGACGATTTGCCTGGGCAATTTGCATTACAAATGAGGTCTCAAATTCTTTTGCACTGATAAGAATGTTCTGGCTTTGAGAGTTTTGGCTTTGACAGATGCATGTTGAAGTTCAAGGAAGAACCATTTTAACTATTCTAGTATGCTTAAGGAGCATTTGGGTGGGAAAAAAATCAGTTGTTTTATGTCTTTTTCTCTTAAAGAATTATATACAGTAAATGAACTGAATGTTTTCAATGAAATCTTTTTCTACCAAAGCAAGCTGCTGCAAAATGCTCAGTATATAACTTATTTACCTAATCTACGAAAAAATAACACCTTGCAAATGACAAACAGAAGTCCTCAATGAATTAAATTAAGTGACATTTCTAAGCAAAGATATATATTGGAGCGTCAGTGGTTTTGGTTTTCCCCATATAAATGCAAAACAAGCTTATGGTCTCTCACTCACTCGCAATCTTACACATGCATCTTTCAGATGCAATTGGGGCAATAATGGCAATGTTACTTGTTCAAAAGACTGCAAGATAGCACCTGAATACATGCCCTTTTAGAGTATACTGAGAGGAATCCAGAACATCAAAGAGCATTTAGATTTGGAATGCGCCAAAATGTAAATTTAAAATATTGCCACACATTTAGAAAGAGAATCTTCTGAGAAAAATGTACAATTTTTAAAACAAATTTTCTTTCCTATAATTACAGTATCACTTTCGATAATTTTCTCTTAACTACAGATTTTCTAAATGACACCATATGTTTCATGAAATACCATTCTTTTAGTGTGAGCAAGAACATTATGGCTTTACTGAACCACTTTAAGTTTTATTTTCTAATTAGTTGAAAATAATCTAATTAGTTGAAAATAAAAGTGAATCTGCTAATGAGAACCCAAATATCAGCACTTAAAAGTAAAGGTTTATATCCTACTCCCTTGTAGGCCCTAATGTCCTTGTTAATGCTGCTCCATATAAATCTGCTTGCTATTTTTCTGTGACTTTTTCGGGAATTAAAATTTTAGGGCTTTACCGTGATTGTTGCTTCATGCCACATCTGCAGGATTATTTGAGATGCATTTCCGGTTTGATGGTCCTTTTCTGGGAGACAATAGTATTAATTTACATATTGGTAAACTTTACTTTGTTGCTATTACAGAATTTCAGTCTGTTGATATTTATCAACAGTATTTGATCATAAGTGAAGAATTTAAGCATTTTAGCTACAATGATCAGGAAGAGCAAAACTAAATAAGCAGGTTTTGAAACACTGCCCAACCTTGAATGCAGTTTTATTATTGACAGTTACCTGTCAATACTGTGCAAGACCAGTGTGCTCTTGCAGTTTCTTCACTGTCATCTAACTCCAGTGTGAGTCCCATAAATCTGGTGAAGTGGGAGCAGACATGTAGGCTGGACAAGTGTTTTTACTGTTATTGCATGTTCCAATTAATTTTAGATAACTAGTAACAAGTGTCTGCCCACGGCTCCACTATCACCTACTGCAGTGTCAAAGTATCAGTAAGACTGGAACCCAAGTTATAGAACTAATGAAAATGTGCAGACTTGGATGAGCTATCTGCTCCAATTCTGCTAATGAACCTATAGGCGTATCTGGTGTAATATGTAGAAAAAAGTCTTCTCATTACTGTGATGGAATACTCCAGAATTTTTTCACATTTGTTATTTGTGGTGTAATTTTACAGTACATATGTATGAGAACAGGAAATTCACACTTATAAAAAGATTTTTCTGGAGGGTCTTTTGCTGTCATAGAAATATTCAAAAGTAGGGAACAGTTGGCTAAGTTTGGAGGTGGTTAAACTCCATCTGTCTAGTTTGGCAAGGACTAATCACTATCTCCTCTCGGTTGTATGGTGATCTGTGAAAAATCAGATGGATCCCTCTCCTACCAGACAGCAACCAACATTGTGAAATTAACCCGCCAATTAGCACCACTGGCTGTCTCACCAGAAATGCTTGCATGTGAGTGTAGTGTAGGTGGAAACCTATGCTCAGGCCAGGGTTGAATCATTTACAAGAAATGATGCTTAATGCTGTCTGTAATCTAAACAGACAGATTACACCGGTTTTTAGGACTGCCCGTCCAGCAATTTTCATAAAGACTGAACACAAGAAAAGCAAAATTTTAGCTTTAAAGAGAGCAACATTTCTTCAGAAACATTTATTTCAGGCCTCTTTTGTCAAGGTACTGGCATGAAAAAGCCTATTTAATAGAGCATTTCTGACTGCTTTGCTGGGCAGAATTGATGCTGGTAGAGGTTAAGTGGTTAAGATCATCTTTCTTAGGCTCAGTTACAGGACTGTGGTTTATAATGGACACTTGAGTTTGCATCTGTGGAGACTTGCGCTTTGTTACAAAGTGGATAGCTGCAACATGCATTTGTTTGTGCTGCATACTGATATTTTGCAGACAGAGTAGAGATTTTCTGGCATTCACATGATAAGGAGAAATACAGCCATTCACCCCAACTTCTGCCATTACTCTGATTCTGAAATTAATTCTAATCTGATAGCTTCTACAATACAAAGCCAATTAATCTTTGAAAGCCTAATGAAGTTGCAAGAAGCTATAATTCATGTTGAGAATTACTTGGAACTATTCTCCCTTTCCCCAAAACCTCATGAAAAATCCTTCTGACTTTACATTCTGCATAGATAATAGCACATTGTCATTACCATTGTAGTTCCTATTTTTAGTAAAATTTAAACTGCTTCCAAGCTCTTTGAAAACTTCCGGAAAAGCATGGCCAGTAGGTAAGTTATGAAACAATTTTCAGATTCTTCTGGTACACCTAGAAGAATTAATTTTCTGCAGTGGATCTTGGCACGAGCCAATAGCTGAGAATGGTTATGTGAGGTGAATTTGGGAAGCGGACCACTGGTAAATTCAGAGTGTCAGGATGACCACGAGCAATTTAAGGTACTCTAGGGGTCATGGTGGCTCATGGAAAATCTGCAGGAAGTCTTACAAACTTTGAAGTCCTAGCCAAATTACTGGCAAAATCTCAGGCTGTGCCCTCTCTCCCACGCTACTTAGCTCCATCATCCTGTCCCCAAAATGCCTTCCTTTCAGATACCCTTCCTTCAGTGGACTGTCTTGATCCTCTACTTACCTCCCATTTTTAAGAAATGCCACAGGAGTCCAGACTTTACTCTGGCAGGAGTCCTAAATGCCAAAGAATCTCCTGTGGATTCTGAACTTGTACTGAAGGAAGGATCAAGACACACAGAGCTGCTGAGCAGAGATCCTAGGAAGCTGTTCACAGAGAAATACTGTTTTAATTGGGGGAAAATGTAAAATAGAGGAAGGTTGTGGAGCAAGTACTATAAAACACAGTTTCTGCATAGTTATGAAATCACTATATCTCCAAATGTTTATCTGAATTCCTCAGTACACTGCTGAAGTTGTATGCTGCAGTTGTCCACTGGGACATTCAAGGGGAACAGAGATAGAACTAGTTCTGTTTTCTGGCTACCTGTCCACCTAAGGGAGCGTAGAACTGGCTCTGTCATTGAGCCCAGTCTTCTGTAGTTGCAGGCAATCTGACAATAGAGATGAAATGTAGGCAGGCCCAAACATCTGTTCTACAACAGCATGCACCATGTAGATTCCAAAGATTCCGAAACTTTCCAACATCTTTAGAGAAAAAACAGGCCAAACTAGTTGAAAGTACAAGAAGGAGGCAGGAGAGATGAAAGCATAGCCAATGTTCCTGTTCCCCTGAAAAAAGCAAAGAGCTAAATAAAGCCTGAAGATGATCCTTCATAATACAGAAGGAAAAAAAAACCAAACCCACAAAACCCCTAAAACATCTGAAGAGTGAAAAGCTGTGCAGGGTAGCAGATTCTCCTATATGAACACACTCCTTTAAATGAGTCCTAAGAAGTACAAGTCTGTAATATGCAGGTAGAATTCTGGGAAACACTCACAAAAGCCAACAGCCTCTTGTGTGCGGAAGTGACATCTTCTTTGCTATGGCAGATCCTCTGTGTTTACTGAAGAATGAGGCTGACAGACCCAGGGAAGGGTATTTGACCTCATTACACACTGACAATGGACACGATGACAATGCCTAAGGCAGCTTTGGTAAAATTTGCATGAGAACAAACAAAAGATCCATCACTATAGGGGAAACAGCTGGGGGAGGTGACACCTGCATGAGAGACTGTGTTAAAACATAAAGAAAGAAATGTGACACCAGACAAAAATGAGGACAAATACAAGAAAATCAAGATAGTTTGGGGACAGCGAATGATAAATTAATTCTATTTCTGCTGATCTCAGAAGCTGTCTCTGTGCCAGTGCTCCCCTGAATAACCTGCCCAGCCAATTGCTTTCTCACTGAGTGACAAAACTTCCCTGAGTAATATTCTGAAAAAAATTGCTAACCGAAACCTTAATTCTTTTTTTAAGAAATCTTTATGATTTGGGGAAAAACAAACAAAACATAAACAGACACTGTAAGATCCAGAGTAGCATTTAAAAATTCAAAAGATGATCTTTTTCAAAAAGGAGAAAAAATGCAGAAATGTAAGAAACTTCAATTCTGTTTGTTACTAACTAACGGGTCAGACTGAAATATGAAGCGTACACTAGCAGTTACCATCAAAATAAAACTATGTGTATTATCACAATCTGAATTTCTTACTGTACACTGCCATACATGACACAGGGTAACAACAATAAATATGGCTACTTTGTGAATCACAGTTGTGCATTCTGGAGACAGCAGCTGTGCATATATGCACATTAAAGGTATAAAATGTGCTTAATATCTACTCACCACCTTCTCCTTTACTCTAAATTGTCATTCTACGATTCTATGAATTCAGGGGACTTGCAAAGTGGTGCTCAAAAGTAGTATGTCTGAGTGGTCATAAAACAATCCAGAGAAACATATATTTGATGCACTCTTCATGCGACTTGTGAAAAAGGTGAGATTCTCAAAATTTTCACTACAAATTCAATTTAAATTTATTTTTGTAATGCCACTTCTCACAAAGCAGATTTCAAGCCTGTCCTGGGTGGAATACAAGACAGTAACTGCATGAGACATTTGGGATGTTTATGTGGTTTCTCAGACGTTTTACAAGAGAATTGCCTGAATGCCAGTAGAATATGACAATCACGCTATCGAAAGATGTGTTAAAACAGAAACAGTGGTCATCTCAAAGACCATAGAAAAATTTTTTGTGTTTGGCATCAAAGGGACTAAAAAGGCGCTTCTGCATTAAATGAACTAGTGTTATAGTTGCCAGTCCTTTCCACTTTTCTGTAGGTGGTCACTGTAGTCACTGTGGTGACTGCAAGGCAGTACAGATTCATAAGCAAGATGCCAATGATTTGTTTGCTGAGTAAATGTTTAAGATTGTTAGATCCTTACTAGCACCATAGCTATTGTAAACCTAGAGTGAGTTGTCATCTGTACTGGAATGCTTTTGAGTTGGCCACAGTGAAGGTGCAGTGAAAATGGTATGATCTGTTGTTCATGAATTCTTGGAAATTTCATTCATGTGGCTTAAATTTCTCACACAGTTTCTTGAAATCATAGAATCATGGAATAGCAAAGGTTGGAAAGGACCTTAAGATCATCTAGTTCCAGCCCCCCTGCCATGGACAGAGACACATCACACTAATCTGTGTCACCCAAGGCTCTGTCCAGTCAGGCTTTGAACACTGCCATGGATGGAGCATTCACAACTTCCTTGGGCAACCCATTCCAGTACCTCACCACCCTCACAGTAAAGAACTTCCTCTTTATATCCAATCAACACTTCCCCTGTTTAAGTTTTAACCCTCTACCCCTTGCCCTATCACTACAGTCCCTAATGAAGAGTCCCTCCCCAGCATCCTTATAGGCGCCTTTCAGATTCTTGAAAGGCTGCTATGAGGTCTCCACGCAGCCTTCTCTTCTCCAGGCTGAACAGCCCCAACTTTCCCAGCCTGTCTTCATA